>JAECUM010015364.1:0-52768 GCA_016617855.1 Megalonaias nervosa
TGTGTAAATTTTACCTAATCACTCACAAAGTTAACATAAAGTCCTTCGGACTTTATTTACTTTGTGAGTGATTAGGTAAAATTTACACATCGATAAATACCCAACCATGATCATTTAATCCTATAATGATTTCATCCTTTTGAAAATTAAATGGCATGCCCTCTATTGGAAATAACTTTTATTAAAGATGACCCTATACTGAAATCATATGTATGTTTTGATTTTCCTCAGTAGCCAAAGATAAGAATTCATCTTTTTGAAATATTTAATGAAACCAGAAAAGATACCTTTCTGTAGGAAAATAAGTTATGACTCCTTACTCAGAGGATTGTTGAAAGCTAAGGAGTCATAACTTATTTTACTACTGAAACATATCTCTTTTTAGTTTCAATAACTGCATATGTCTGTAGCAAGTAACAATATTTATTCTAAATTTGTTGAAACAAGTTTAATGTAACTATACAAAGTTAGATTGTTATGATCCAAGAAATTTATCATGAGAGGTCATATTAAGATTCACAATGTCAAACAGAACTTGACGTTTGTTACCATCTAGCCTTGCTCATTTTTGTTTTGTTGTAACTAGAAGGGCTTTTGTTTTTTCTGTATTTATAATGATACTGCACCACACTTTAAGTCTGTTTAGAGCAACTTGTAAATTATTTTCAAGCAGTTTTGGTGTTACTCCACTTGGATAGTGTAGTGTCATCTGCATAAAGGTCAGTGGAAGAAATTTAATCTCCTATCTTATGAGGTAAGTCACTGACAAATAGAGTGAATAATAGAGGAAAACCATGTGGTACTCCATAATAATATTTTTACTTTCAGAAAGGTGACCATTTAAAGATACTTTTTGCACTCCATCAGTTAAGTCAGAAGCAAGCCAGTTTAGGGAGTTTTCATTGCATTGATAGATTTTTAGATTTTCAAACAAAATTTCATGGTCTAATCAACCATAATGATGCCTACTTGTAATGGTGCAAAATTTTTCTTGATGTTGTCGCAGCACATTTTGTTGTGGTCAGCACAACATAAAAATTAACTCTGACGATGGGGCTAGACTCATGATAAATTGGTTGCCTGCGATGGTTAACCTCTCTCATTTTGGGAGGTATAATTGATTTTTAATTAGGACCCACTAGGATAATGGTTAGAGATATAGAAGAGGCTTATGTTAATGTAGGATTAAGCAGTGGAAAATGACAAAGTTGAGACAAGCCAAAGACAATTTTGGACCACTGAAATAAGTGTTAAAAAATGAGTTTCTCCAACTTTTACTCAGTGTGTTAAAATTTAGGTGGTTGGATAAATTTAATCCTGATTGGCTTAACTAAACTAGGGGGTGTGCTTCACAATCAAAATTCAATGTTTTAAGTACATTTCCTTGAGAAATTTGTCAGTCTAAGTTTCAGTGGGAAGATATGAAGACTGACTCTGAGAAAGGTAAAAGTAGTCTTCTCATTAATTTGTCCAAGGCACGGATGCCTGGAATGTGAGGGAAATGGGAAAAGAGGTTTAGCTACATAGTAAGAGCAAGTCTCAACAAGGCACAAGATATAGTCTCAATTGCATAAAATATGTTCATTGATATAATTCTGTAATTATGTGTTGCATTTATTTGTTTTAATTCATACTTCAAATTTCCTCAAGTTCAGAAGTTAATTTTGCATTCGTCTTGAATGTTATCTGACTTGTGTATTCTAAAAGTGTCACACAATATTACCTTCATAAGGATGTTTGAATTTGAACGTCTATATGTATTTTAAGAATTTTATGCATCATTTCTGATAAAAATCATGTGAATATATAATTCATTTGTCTTACATGATATGTATCACGTATGCTAAGAATTGATTTTTCTGTCTGGAAATGTTTGTCAAGTTAGCAAGTAATGTAGTTAAGACAAGATGTGAATCCCATTAATTCATTTTGCAATTAAGTGAATTCTTTTCAACCAAGAATTCGTACACCTATCGACTGACAATTGGTCCAGCTAGTGCTTTATAGCCACAGAAGGCAATGTCATACTGCAACTAGGAATGCCAAGTAGCCACTAGAGAGACATTAATTTTATGGTAATAAGGGTTGTGTTGATCAGTTGTCAGGTTGTGAACTGACCTTATTAGCCTTAGTCTGTTAAGATAAGAAAATATCTGACATAAGAATGAGAATATTGTTTGACATCAGAAAAGAAACCCTAACAAATATTTAGGTTGTATTTTTATTTATCTGAAGGAAGAACGGTTCCATATGTGTACCACACAGTGGGAAAAGAGAACAGACAGCTGAGTTATGGTTGATGACTGGAAGAGGCTGGAAAGACACAGCAAAAAGGAAAAGGAATACAGTGACCCTGACCTGTCACCAACATTGAATCTGACAGGACCAGAAGCAACCACGTTATGCTGGCATGCTGAGCAATGAGTTTGATCATTCACTTGATTCTATAATGAAATTTGTTTCATCGGTATAACAGAATGGCTAATTACATTTCATATCAATTTTGTAATTTTATTTCTAAGAGAAAGTGTATCATTCAAATGTCAAGTTCCATTTCATTTTGTCTGTAATTGATTAAATTTGTTATATTTTACCTACAGGGACTCGTGTTGTTCTATTCTATATCTCTGCTCAGATCTTTGTTATTCCACCCATTAATTTCATATTTTATGTTATTATTTACTTGATTCGGGCAATAACAACATGGCTGATCAGCCCCTAGATAAAAATAACCAAAGCACCACATAACGAGTGGGAGCATCTCCTAACACTACCACTTCTTCTTTATCTAATGCTTTCAGCCATTTATCAATCATAGATATAAGTGCAGTTTCATAAGAGTGATTCTGTAGAAAGCTCATATGCATTCAAACAGTTGCGACAAGAATCATGTATATGTTTTTCTAGTACTTTGGAAAGGCAAGGAAGGATAGAGATGGGTTTATAGTTATTTGCCTCATCTTTTGTTCCTGCTTTATGCAATGGTGTTACCTTGGCAGTTTTCCATGTCTGGAAATTTATTAGCCCTAATAATTTCATTGCAAATGAAAGCTATACTCTCTATTGTAGCAGGTGTAGCTGCCTTTAGAAGCCTTGATCCAATTATATCAAGTCCTTTAACTTTAGAATCATCCCTTTTTTGAATATATTTCAAAACAAATTAAAAACTAATTTTCCGTTATTTCAAACTTCATATTGTCTTAGAGATTTTGAGTACAAAAATGTTTTATTCCAGATGATCAAATGAAATTTTAAGTTCTTCAAGTTTTTCAGCAGGTCATTAAAATTATTTGCAATGTCACTTGGATTATTAATATAGATTCCCTCATGACTGAGGGATAAAATTTTAGTTTTACTCTTACATTTCTCTGCACCAAACTGTTAAATCTCTCCAGATAGCTTTTGTGGGGTTTTTTCCATTTTCATCCAGAACTTTTTAGTAGTGTGCTTTTTTGGTTTGGTGTATCATTTTATTAATTTTATTCCTCCAAATTTTATATTCAGCTCAAATTCCTACATAGTTTAGATGGTCTCTTTGCCTCATTGCATCTAAAATTTCTGGGGTGATCCAGCCTGGTTGTTGGTCTTTCTTTATCCTTAATGTTTTTAAGAAGGCATGTTTGTTTACTGTTTCCATGAACAATATTTTCAGAGATTTGGTATGTATTCCATGGAATCTGTTTCAGATTTTCCAGGAATTTAACAGTATCAAAGTTGTGAAAAGGTCTATAAGTAATGGATATTATTTTTCTTGATTTGCAATTGACTTTAATAATAATAAAAATAATAATAATAATAATAATAATAATATTTACAGAGGGTGACTCATTAGTCAAGGACTGTTCTCCCTTGCAGACCTCTTAAGCAGGGTATAACAATGCGCATTATATGAAAGACATCAATAATTACTGTTTATATTAACATTTTTTGTATTAAAATACTAAATTTCATTATCTATTAGAAACACAAATATGCTCATGATATTTCTTCTTAAAACTGAAATATTTTCAGCAGATTTTACATGTAGTGAAAGCTTGTTCCATGCAGACTTTTATATACAAAACTGCCTTGTGAAAATCTATCTTTTTATATAATGTGAACCATCTGAGTCTGTAAACAATCCTTTTGAGGGATGATCAATAAAATCTAAAATTATCTGTGTTGCTCATTTCTGAAGTTTATAAATCCTGTCAAGCTGAGATCTAGTACAGCTTCCCCATACATCTGAACAATAATCTATTGTTGGAAGAATATATGACTTGTAGTATAGACTGTGAGTTTCCATAGGTAAGTATTTCTTGATTCTGTTGAGTATGGCAATTTTGGATGACAGTGTCTTACGAAGTTTATCAATATGGTCATCCCATAGTAAATTATTATCTATGGACACACCTACAAGCTTTTCATGTTTGACATCTTCTAATGGATGAGTATTTATTGCAAGTGATAGTTCTGGGTTCCCTGACTTTTGTAGCTTTTGTGATGTCCCCAAAATCATACTTTTTGTTTTACCTTCATTAATTACCATCCTATTTTGTTGTACCCAGCTTTGGACTCTAATAAGATCTGAATTTAATCTATTTTGGATAACTTCAGTATCAGAACTAGATGTATACAAGGTTACATCATCTGCAAACAAATATGTATTTGTGGATTCATTATTTAATGGTAGATCATTGATATAAATAAGAAAGAAGACAGGACCTAAAACTGAGGCTTGAGGGACCCCTGAATGAATAGTGCGAGTTTGAGAGCTAATACTGCCAATGCTTACTTGTTGAGATCTTTGGTTTAGGTATGATCTAAACAGTTTAAAGAAGGATTGTTGAACCTGTAACAGTTCAACTTTTGCAGCAGAATTTTATCATCAAGATCAAAGGCTTTCTTGAAATCAAGGAAAACAATCCCGGTCATATGTCCACTATCCATTTCCTTCAGCCAAAGATCAATTAATTTGGTAAGTTTTGTTTGGCATGAGTGGTATTTTCTAAATCCCGATTGTGTTTTATGAAATAGAGGGTAAGTGTCAAAAAATTTAAAGACCTGAATGGCTACATGCTTTTCAAATAATTTTTACAATACAGGTAGAATTGATATTGGTCGGTAATTCCCTGGATCCTCCTTTTCTCCTTTCTTAAAGATAAGTGTAACCTTTGCACATTTCAATATTTCCGGAAAATTACCACTCATTATACTTAAATTTATGATATGCATTAATGACTGTTATTACTGGTGCAGCAATTTGAAGAATTCGTGGACCAATACCACCCAATCCAGAGGATTTATTAATATTCACCTTAATATGGATATCAAAAAACATCAGCTTCAAAACAATAGCTACTGAAAAATAATTATCATCAGGAATTTTAGCTCTTATAAATGATAGAAGAGCATCAAGTTCAATTGGAATGTTAGTCTGGTTCTGAATACTGTTAATGGAGATCATACGCTGGTGAAAATGTGACTGAAATTTCAGCGAAATTCACTAAAATGTCTTTTTATCACCAAAATTGCTGTATTGTATTTCACTAAATTTCAGTGAAATTTCATTGAGATTTTGACAATATTTCTGAAAATATCAGTGAGATTTTGTGATTAAAATTTCACTGACTGTCAAATTTTTGAAAATATCAGTGAGAATGTGATTGAAATTTTACTGAGATTTTGCCAAAATTTCTGAATATATATAGTGATATTTTATGAGTGAGATCAATGAAATTTCAATGAAAAATATCAATATGAAACATCATGTTTTGTGATTGTAATATCACTGAAATTTCAGTTAAAAATATTAATTAAAAACATTACTGATATAACAATCTAACCTTTATTCCATTTTAATATAATTTATTTTTTGTTTCTTGTACATCTGAATGATTTTCAGGAAAATTTATATTCCCTGTTTCTGATTTTATTGTTCATTTAACAATAATTGGTTTCCATATCTTTCCTTGTTATTTTTTTTCCTTTTTTGTTTTGTTTACCTTGAATTGGATTTAACTGCTCTCATACAACAAGATTGTTTTCCATATTAAAGCAGAATTCCACTTTTATTCGATCTGAATCCCATTTTCCATGATATGGACCAATTTTTTTTTTTAATATCATCTCTGAAACTTTTTTTTAAACTAAAAAAAAAAAATGATCTGTCTGGTCCCATTCTGCAATGATCCTAATAATAAGTATTTGTTCCATATAATTACATATGCATTAAAGTTTTAAATCTCAGTCTTTGTTCCAGAAAATCAGTATTTTATTCACAAGCAGTCAGTATTTTTGTACTCTGGAGTTGGTAACTATGGTAGTGGCTAACGTGTTAAATGAGAAGGAATTGAACTACTCAGGATGATTTCAAAATTATGTAACTCCAAAATGATTCACTTCTAGAACTTAAGGAGGCACAATATATAGTCTGGTTCTGTCAGATATATTGACTCGTTTATACACTTACAGATAGATGGTGGTAATAAAGACTTTTATTCACACAATGCCTGTTTTGGATGAAGAAGCTTAAACAATAGCATACAAGCATCTGTTTGAACTATATCATGTAGTCTGATCTTTGGGCCACATTACAAACTTCAACAGTCATTCTAAACCCATTGTAGATTGAAATAACTATAAACACTGTGGTTGGCAATATCAATACCATCAGTACACTCTGGGATGCGACTACTGTGATGAAAGCACAGGAATGCAGGTACAGACAAGAAACAAAAAATAAATAATATTAAAATGGAATAAAGGTTTGTTTTATATCAGTAATGTTTCTTATTGATATTTTTCACTGAAATTTCAGTGATATTACAATCAAAAAATCTCAATGATATATTTTCAGAAATTCTGGGAAATCTCAGTGAATTTCAGTCACAAATTCTCACTGACAGTTTGAGAAATTTTGGTAAAATTTCAGCGAAATTTCACTGAAATCTGATGAAGTACCATACTTTTGATGAAAAAAAACATTTTAGTGAATTTCACTGAAATTTCAGTCACATTTTCACCTGTGTATGGTTTTTGTAGAGCATATTTTAATAGGAAGCAAAAAACTTATTTCTCAGAGTAAAAATCAGATCAAGTAAAAAATCTACCTTGTACCAAATTTTCTAAGCCCAACATTCAATCTATGCTTGTAGTTCTTTTGATAAAGTTCAAAATTACACCAACATTTCTGCTAAAACCAGTCTAAGTCCAAAATCGGTCTTACAGTAGGAAAATGAACTGGACAATCAGAACTTTTCTGTCTAACAGTTACCCTTTAGGAGGAATATGAGAATTAGTATGCTTAACTATTAGACAGATTCAGTCTGTCACCTTAACCGTATTCCCAGTTCGCCTAAAGTCCATCTGAAATTTGGTTTTTTTTAAGCAGAATACACTCTTTATCCACCTAAACTCCTGGCGGAATCTGCTTAAAAATTTTGTACAGGTGGACATCAAACCAGTAGTCTCACAAACCTTGTTCCGCTGCTTGGATTCTAAACCAGCAGACTGTAATTTCAACAAAAATTTTACATTTTAAGCAAATTGAAAACAAAGTGCTTTTTGCCATATTATGTATTCTCTTCATACTATAATAAAAAAGCAAGTTTTGAACATAAATCAGATTTGAATTCTGATGGAAAATTCTACAATAATAACTATTATAAATCAATGATTTGTAAATGAAATGAAAATTAAGAGTTATACATCTCATAGTTCAATGCAAAGATTTTTAAAAATAATATCCAGAAGAATTTTAAGTCTCCTTCATAAGATCACTAATTGGTGACCACTTATGACATTCACTGTGATTATTAAGTTTCCCACTTAACTGGCTCCCATTAGATTTTTGGTCCAGATTTCCACTTGAATCATTTTGTATTTTGCCAAGAATGTAGAACATCTTCTCTGTAGCACTATAAGAATGTGACAATGACAAAATAACCATGCTAAGCCCATAAAGAAGTTCATACTTCAGTTTCTATGTTGTTGCATGGATTTAAAGGTGGCTGACTGCTATTTAATACTCCTCCAAACCATGTTCACACCAAGGAGAAAGTTTATGAATTATACCTGTGATGTATTCCTAGGCCTCATATTGCTTAGCTGGTGTTTTTCTTTTTGTAGCATTGGGAGACTATGCATATTTTGGCATTTGCAATAAGCTTAACAAAAAAGCTGCCCTTAAATATTCCTCTGAAAACATCCTGATCAAAGCAATAACAATTAAATATAACAAAAAAATCAAAATACTTAATCAGCTGTTTCTGCCAAAAATCATCTTTTGGTAGGTTTTGACTTTTATCTCACCTCTGCTAAAGGTCAGCCAATTTGTAGTCAAAGACTCCAAAGCCATCATCAATTACCTTTGATCCATTTCTTACTTTTAACACCTCAAACAGGGTCTTGCATTTGACCTTAAACTCTCCAAGTTACAAAAATAAGGTAGTCAGTTACAACTTGATGTGCACACATATTAACCTTATACAGACCTGATTATATACAATGACCTAACATGCAATAACAGTTCCAATCACCAGTAGGCTAATTTCTGGCTAGTTTCTGTAATGTGAGATTAACACATACAAGTACCTTTATTTCTTGTTTCAATTTTTTTTTAAAATCCTTTTGTTTTTAAAAACAGTAGATTTCAATCATAAAACAATATGTACTACATGTAGACTGCTTTTAAAACAATATTATTGTCCTATCACCAGTAGAATCACATGTGTGTATTAAGCTGTAATCAGAATTTATTTGTACACAGCATGAAAACAACCGGACTTAAATTTCATACAAAGACAGATTTTACTGTATATCATCCCAAACCTCTGTGCTTTGGTCCACCATGGTCAGTCTTTTGGAAAATATTTTTATGGGGTTAATGGTATCCAGTCCCCCAAAGTTCCTCTTTATCGAATGCTGAAGCTGGCACCATGCTGGAGCTATGTTTGTTTGCTCAACAAATGAGTAGATCATCTTCATTAGGCTGAAACAAACAATTGGGCAGGTTACAAATTAGGCAGATATTACAACACATGTAATGACCTCAGGTCTAAAGACAGCTCCATGTGGGCAGTGTTAAACACTATGGACAAACTTTGAAACATTACTGCTAAGTTTCAATATGTAGCATTAACTGAAGATGATGTTACCGGTGTGAAATTACCTTACAGCCTAATAGAAAGTCACTGCTGTACAACTGAAAGGATGGTTACAATGTCATCTCCTTACAAGTGGAAATCAAAGTAAATTTATATTCTCAATTTTAGTAATTTAGACTACCATCCTATAATACAAGCAGAAAAGGTCACTATACTGGAGCACAATGCACTTTTTATAGTATAACTGTCAAGTACAAGTTCTTGTCAGGGTAATAAATGGTACATGAACTTTGGAGTCTGGAATGAAATCAAGCTCATAGAATTTTATTCATATGAAATGGCACACCAACACTGATCTTAACATTAACTTTCTGGAATGCCTTGGTAAATTATTTTAAAAACTGCATAGTGTTCATCATGAACTAACAGTAAATTGTTTCTAGAACAGAAGTTACAATAAAATATTCTAAATCAATATTACCTTCATATCTACCTGCCTCAGTACTAATTAGTTTAAGGTTAGAATATCTAAAAATAGAAAATTTCAGAGCAATGTAAAGAGGTAATCATCTGAATCTGTATTAAAGACTACTAACACGTTCTGTGAACAAAGCAGTTGGATTTTACTCCATACATGTAATTTCAGACCTCGTGGTTGATGGAATTTTACTTTGTAAAATACACTAGCAAAGACTGGGCAAGAGGCATTTAATTCTTTGCAGATACTGCCAACAA
Source organism: Megalonaias nervosa (assembly GCA_016617855.1). Taxonomy (NCBI): domain Eukaryota; kingdom Metazoa; phylum Mollusca; class Bivalvia; order Unionida; family Unionidae; genus Megalonaias; species Megalonaias nervosa. Next base: position 9,822 of record JAECUM010015364.1, read on the forward strand.
CATATCAACATACATCATTCCTGTGTTTACCATATCTGTTGAAATAGGAGGACCACCTGTATGTAACATATTCAACATGATAAACTGAACATTCAGATTAGTTCTCTTCCTTATTATTTGTTCTCTTAATCCTGTTAAAATACAAACAATAATTGACCTATACCTTTCTGGATGATTTTAGCCATGAAACAGATTCACAAGTCACTTGATTCAGATTCCCCCTGAATCAAGTGCCTGTGAATAGACTGATTGAAAGGAAATGATAAGCACAAGCTCATTTGCACAGTTGGTTTATGTTGATAAAACATTAATACCCCTACTGGACAGAAGCATCTGTTACTGCTTCATTACCAATAAAGCCCCCATCAGATATGAAAATATTATGCCCCCTTCTCCCAATGAAACTCTCAGTCCCAAATGTGAAATATATTCATTTTTCTATAAAGACAAGCCAATCTCATAATCAGACTGCATTATATATGGTTTTGCCAATGCTAACATTATGGTTGTCCTGAACAAATTAGGTCTGATCAGGATTCACTTAGAGAATCCAGCAGAGAAGTTTCAACATCAGTACAATCCAGTCTGTAGTGAGTGTAGTGATGAACACTAAAGACACTTGCATTACTTTCTAGCTTACTACTGAGCTACAGACAGTACCAAAGACTGAATCTAATTGAGCCTATATTTTGCCATCCGATGGATTTTAAAGACAGAAACTTGGTGTATGTTTTTATTTAATGTCAGTGTAGTTGTGATTATGTGAATGTTTGCACATATGTGTATGGTGATGATATTTGACAAAACTAAGCCTACCAACTATTCTTTTCTTTGTAAGTGTTTGAACAAGACAGACAAGTTATTGTCAGATTTGAATTTCCACTCATTTTCTATAGGCTTTTTATGAAAAGTTAGGTTATTCTCAATTCAACTACATTACTTTTTTGGTCACATGCATAGATCCCATCTTGTGACCTCAAAACAATTTTTGAATCTCAAACCACAACCTCCCAAACACTGTCTGAGAATATGACAGGTATGTTGTTGACTCGTTTGACTTTGCATGCCAACTTTGACACATACAATCTTTTTAATGTATGAAAAAGTTAATGCATGAAAAGTATTTAATTGTGATTATTTTTCCACTAGGTACAATATTCAAGTAATGTTCCAAATTTCCTAAAACATGTCTATATCTATTTAATTATAACTATGTGCCTTATGATTTTTCTGACAAATTATTTCTTGTAAATAATTATTATTAAGATTATCATTAATAATTTATTTTATTTAGTTTATGATTTTACCAGCCAGTAATGTATAAATTAAAAGGAGTGCAATGAAACAGACAAATAAAGGTAGGTGCATATAAGCTGGTAAGTAAAACAGTAAATGTAAGAATAAAATGAATGAAGGAATGAACAAACAAACAAACGAACAATTATTAATAATGAATGTAAGAAAAGATAGACAAATTGGAGAACTGCAAAATGCATGAATTAACACATGAATGAGAATAAACATGAGGATAAAAAAGGACCATACCATTTTGCAAAGTGGACATTATAATTTTACTGAAACCAGAAATGGAAATAAAAGATGCAAATAACCACAATGAATAGAGGTTACTATTTAATAAGGTCTTTTGTTTACTGCTTGTATACGACCAAACAATAAATTTTTTTTATCTCCTAACAGATAAATCACTAATCTCTCCAAATTAGAGACTTGAAGTCTATAAAACAATCCTTATTTGCTTTAATTACTAAATCTGGTTTATATTTTATCTTTGAGCGTTAATTTGTAGATGACATGAGCAGAGCATGAGCAGCAGAGAGGGTGAACAGACCATTTTGCCTGAGACTTTATTTATGAAAACTAAAGGTTCCTACAAAGACTGAAAATACAGGGTCAATATCGTCAAACCGAATCCATTAACCAAGCACATTTCGTTGTTGCAGCCGCAATTATTGCGGAGACCGCGTTAACGAAATCTTGTGGGTTAGTTCGTTCTTGTTACTCGTTCATTGACGTGTATTTTCCAAATTTTTATGCGACTCATTTACGTCTAGGGCACGTATGCATGGTCGTTTCACCCTCTCTGCTGCTGTAATTTAACCAAATATTTTATCAAGTCCGTTACGATGCCTCAACCTAGGATCATGTAAATTTATTGTTATAAAACCAAACGGGGTAGCTTGTGCTTTTGAAAAAAAGTTTTTGAACTTAACCATGTCCATGTCCCCTGAATACCAAGTATAATAAATATTTTGCAGCGTATGATAATCAACTCCGTTAAACACAACAAAAATACTGCAAGTTGTCTCTGATTACTTTAGGTATTTGCGTATATCTTTGAGTAACATAAATCATGTCTGTGTTTTTATGTCTACCTCGAGAAAATATCTGAGCTGGATTTGATTGTTTGTCCAGCATAATATCATCATACACTACCAAATTATTAATAAGTCCATCAAGGTCATCTACAGATGGCGCTTGATCAATACTGGTAATAAAATCAATAATATCATTACCGTCTTCATCCAGCAACTTTGCATTTTCATTAAAATTTTTAAGAACTTCATAACACCGTTGATAATCTACAGATGGTGCCACTAAATATAATTTATCCCACTTGAGCCATCTCATTATCAGATTAAGCAATAATTGTGTTTTACCAGACCCAGATGGCCCAATTATTATCATTCTGATAGAATTCGGTAGCGCTGGGTGATGTTTGACTGGCTCTTGTTTTCGTGTCGCTGAGAAGTTAATTATATCCATAATAATAAATAACATGAATCTATATTGTATTCGATGCAAGGCACCAACCCCCACCATTGGTGGGACCAGTGGATTAACAACAATAACAAAAAATAAAAAACACGCACTAACAGGCAAGTGTGAAAATTGTGGTACAAACAAATACAGATTTATCTCCCTTGACAAGTCTGTGAAAACAGGTGGTGATATTGCTACTTCGTTGGGAAAATTACCAGAGGCTCCGTGGACAAAGTATACCGGAGAAAAACATTTACAATACAATTATTGTGGTCCTGGAACTCGACTTGATATCTGACTTGACGAACAAGATCAACCAAGACCAGGAGAGTATCCAATAAATGCGATTGATCAAGCATGTCATGTTCATGATGTCGCGTATAAAAGCAAGGATTTACAGCAATGACATATTGCAGATGTTAAATTGATTCACGTGTTAAATTTTATAAAAGATAAATCTCTCAGAGATAAACTTGCTAGTTTTCTAGTGAAATCTGCTATAAAGGGCAAACTAATGCTAGGGGCTGATAATTAATTATATAACTATTATAATGGAATCTGTTTATTATAGCCCAAGAGGATATTGGAGAGGCAGAACAGCGATTAGTAAACTTGCTGAAGCAGCAAAAGTCTCACGTGTTGTTGCTGCAGCATGGTAAGCACAACAGGCAATATGGCAAATCTATCTACATCCACCTAAAAAAATTTAGTATGCACATTTTGATGTCAGTGCACCCAATGAGGTTCATCAAGCAGATATTTTGCTTTTACCACATGGTACTATTAAAACATGTGGACGTCAACCATGCACATACAAATACGCGTTAACTGTCGTTGACGTTGCAAGTAGATATAAAGAAGCAGAACCATTATCAACTAAAACAGCATCTGAACTTGCATCTCCGTTTGAATGAATTTATCAACGAGGACCTTTGCGATGGGCACAGTTGCTACAAGTTGATCCTGGCAAAGAATTTCATGGTACAATATCATCTTTGATGAAAAAACATAATGTCAAAATCAGACGAGGACACACTACAATTCATCGTGATCAGGCAATAATTGAACGATTTAATCGAACACTCGCTGAGCGGTTATTTCGATATCAGTATGCACAGGAAATAATTCAAAAAGACAAGAGATCTCATGAATGGGTTGCAAGATTACCAAGTACAATAGCTGCGTTAAATAATGAAATTACTTGTTCAATTTCTATGAAACCAATTAATGCGATTACAAAGAATAATATACCACCTGACAACATCAGGCAATGACATGACTTTTTTTCTCAACTAGGACTGGGTAATGTGTCTGTAAGATATTTATATGAATCCAGTGAACTTGAAGGGGGTAAAAAAAGAGCAACTGATCCTATCTGGAGTGTGACTACACATAAAATTTCCAATGTGGTTAGATCCACTGGTAGACCTGCAATCTACAGACTAGAATGAACTGCTCCTCAGCGTGGATTTGTACGCGAACAATTACAAGTAATTCCTGAAGACACACAATTACCACCGTGTTCACTTTTGTAAACTGGCACCAGGGCGTCCAGCACCACGATGTCGATTACATTCAAGACAGATCAGCATCACATTTTCGCATGTGTGACCAAGACTACTATTAATTCTGTCTACAGTGAACTGTCTTGGATTATTATTCGAATATTCCCACAGCATTTTACAGTTACAACTTGCACAATGATTATTCTGTCATTGTTTTAGTGTCATAATTAATTCAGCATCGATATCAAAGTCTCAATTATATTTTTTGTCACATTGCTTATAACCAGATAGTTTTTTTCTTATTACACCATTGCAAGCAGTTTGATTATTATTTTCTGTAAAATTCATAATAACCCTGTGAAGTTGAGATATTCTTCTAACTCGAAACACTGCAAGATAAACTAAATTTGACCATTCGATTCCATCATCGACAATCCAAATATCTGTATCAGTAATAGTTAGTCCTTGTGACGAATGAATCGTTATAGCATATCCTAACGTTCAAGGAGTTTTGTCCATGATCAATGAGCTCTCAACATCAACCAAAACAATATCATTTAATACAAGATTTTGTTTCTCATTTGTTCCTGGAATTTCAACTTCAATATTCTGTTGTCGAGTATCTGCTGGGTGATAACACAATGGTACAGGTAGATCTGAAAATTTTTCTTTATGTAACAAAAATAATTTCTCTTGCAATTTATCACGAACTATTTTTTTACTCGCAACTATTAAATCATTTGGTCTCCATAAATTACAAAAATCATTCACAGGAGTTTCCGGAATTATTTTACGCATTATATCACATTGTACTCTATCTGGCTGTAGTCTGATTAATCTTTTAAATTCTCTCAGGGGTTCATCAATAGCTCTATGATCATTGGTTATCACCTCATAATAATCCACAAACATTTTTAACCACTCATGTGGAGACTGACCAACAAAAGGTTGCGGTTGACCATGATCGCCGCACATTATCACAGCAGTAGTTTTTGTCAGTAACCAATCAAGAAATATTTTTAATGTTTCCAGCAACACCGTACAAATTTCATCATCGATGATAATCCAGGGTATATATTTTTCACTCATTCGCTCAGGTGTCCACATATCTCCGCGCCATCTGAAGAAACCATGATACGTGCATGATTTTACTCCTCGTTCATTTATTTCTCTGGCTAGTCTGTGTGTAGGTGTCAGCACAATCATATCAACGGAGTTTGAAGAACTCTGCCGAAATAATTTAGTGGCACGTGTTGTTTTTCCGGAACCTACAGGCCCATTGAGATAAACAGTTTTATGTCTGGCCACAGGATCATATACAGATGGCGCTGATGATTTTAATATTTGATTGTCATTGCTGTAATATATTTCCTTGATTTCAATGTCTACTGATTTGGAATAGTCAATTATATCTTCTTGTTTTATCCTCCATGATCCCCATTCGTCATTACATAGTAGCAGTTTTAACAAATCTAAATATTTTTTATTTATATAAAATGAATCCATGGCAACTCTGACCGCGTAAGGAGGGAATCTGTTTATCATCGATAAAAAAAATTTTCGAAACGTAAGCTAGCATCAAAGATCTTAAATGAGTGAATTGCGGTGACTCACCATCAATATAGCTCACAACTGTACCTAATTTAGTTCCGTCTGATAAAGAAGCATTACTCTGACTAACAAATGTGTTTTTTCTCGTTGTAGCAGCAATTATAAAATCTAGTTCAGCATCGTCCATAATTAATCTTGTACACATTCATTTATGATCATATGATCCTCCTTGAGCAAATTTACCAATTATTTTCCTACCAAGATCTTTTGCAATTTTATTCTCATAATCAATCATACCAGGATTTTCATCACCTGACTCTGTCAGGGAATATTTCTTTTGCTGTGGCAACCAAACTTGTTTCTGCAGACGATACAATATAATGGTTTCATTTACTCTCAATGACACTAAAATTCCAGTATCAAGCATATATCGTAATAGTACTATTGGAGCCCAATATTTTTCTGAGAAATGTCTTCCACACTAAACATAAATAATTGGATGCAGATTTTCCACAAACTCAAATGACTCTATACAAGCAAATCCAGTTAAGTCAAAATTTGGTAAGAGTCTGTTTATTGCAACTCTGGTCATCTCGTGTGTGGGATGTCCAAATCTTTTAAAATATTCAGAACATTCTCCGTATCCAAGAAAACTTCCAGGATAACACACTACCATATCAACCGATATAATATCTTTATGATCATATTTAGTATTCCATAATCCACCGTGTCCATATTTGATACAAATGCGCTGGACATCAACGAGAAATTCCAATCCATGAATTTTTCTCCTGAGCAGCGTGAGCAGCAACTGAAGGAATGGTGAAACAATTATTTAGTAATTGTTCAACCTTAACATCGTCAGGGGTATATTTCTGAGCAATATTTTTCATTTCTTCGTGGAGTGATTCTGCACGATAAATGTCACCACTAGGTCATACAAACTGATCATAATTTACGGATTCTGAACTTCGAAATAACCACACGGACACAGGGTCACTCTTACTAATATTGTTGATAAAATCAAATATATAATCACTGTAAAATTTAACTGTTCTATCTCGTGGAAATATTGTTACCGCAGACGTCCATGCGTGTATGTTATGATCAATGATCGTTATTGGAGCTCCTCTTGATGTATATTTCGACTTATACAAAATCTCTCCAGTTAATGTCTTCACTGTTATTGGGAATTTTAATTTCTTTTCTAGTTTAGCAATGTCGCTGATAGATGCTCCAGTATCTTTAACTGTTTCTGCCCAATTATTTACATTTTTACATCTTAGATCTGTTAAATCATTTCTGCATACCGCTTTTGAAAAATTTTCTATAACTCGCTTAGCTACGCAATTTAGCCTTGACCCAGTCAAGGACAATTTCATTGCTTTGAGATCCTTAACGCTAAGTTTATCATTTAGTGGATATATCGCATAAACAACTGCAGTTACAGGATATGTTCACTCATAATATGGTTTATCAATACCAGTTAATGTTCCTGGTTTGGATTTTTTATTTAATATAACAGTATTATTTCCAGTATGAAGCCGTACAGGGTCACGTTTGTCACGGATAATCCAAATATTGTCATCTGTCTGCACAATAAATTTTATCAGAATAAAATATCTTTGATTATCATGATAGTCAATGATCTTTCTTCCTCATTCATGATTCATTCTAACATCGACAACACTGCTGGTGTCGGCAATAATTCTGAATGTTGACCAAGTATGAGCCTCACCATCGTTGTGAAATTCTTTTTTAGCTTCACGGATACGATCAGTTATATCGCTATTTATCAAAGCTAGATCTTGCATTGAAAAACTAAATTTAGATTTTGGTAGTTTGTCAAGATCAAATCTGGCTCTCGAAGGTTCATTTGTGGATAATCTCTCAAATTCCTCCATGCTATAATTAAGGCAAATATATGTTTAATTAAATTTTAATTATATATATAATGATACAAGCAAAGAACAAATGCAGGTGGTTAATGATAGGATATTTATCTCCTTATAATAAGTCACGCGTGAATGAATTCTGTGGTATCCACATGCAAAGCTTTCGCAGAGGGAGTCTTGGACCAAAACCACGTTTGCAATGTGGTGTTGGGGCAGAGGAGAAACCCAGTTGTGTGCACAGTGTGGTGGTAAAAGATACAGAGAGCTGAAATGATATTATGATAAAAAATATAATGACCTGACAATGTCAGGTGAATTCCCTATAAAAACCGATGAAGACAATCTCTCCAGATTTTCAAAATAATCATTTAGACAAATAGTATTATTATATAAATGAAGCAAAATGAATTTGTGAAACATCCAATACTTAAAAATTATGAAGCATCTCGAGATGGTGTCATCAGGAACTGCAGATTAAAAAAAAACAGTCGGCACTGTTGATAATTCTGATTATCTAAGATTTACTGTTGGAAAAAAAAGATATTTATCACATAAGTTCATTTTTGAATGTTTTCATGGGGTCATGAAAGACGGATTTGTTATCGATCATATTGACGGCAATAAAATTGATAATTCTTTAGGAAATTTATGAATTGTTACACAGAGTCAGAATTCTTCATATAGAAATACTGTAAGATGTAAATGTTTTACAAGTAGAACTATTAAATCTACAAATGTAGAGACTGGTGAAGAAAGAATATTTAATTCTATAAACGCAGCTGGTAAATATTTTGGTATTAACTCGAATTCAGTACAATGTGTCGCAAATAATATATATAACCCATTTTATCCTGTTTACCAATTTCAACTGCAGTGCCTGGTTCCTGAGAAGCAATTCTAAATACACTAGGGTAAAATGGAGCCTCATACAGCAGCAGTAGCAGAAATTGTGATGACCTTCACCATGTTTACTAAAAATGTTGTAACATTGTTATTTCTTTTTTAAAGTATATAAAACTATGTATCTCTGAAAAGGTAATAAAATTTGCAACACAGTGATAAAAGTTTTGTTATCATTTACCAATGTACATGCTCACAGTTGTATTTTGAAATATGGCTTGAAAGAAAAAAAAAAATTAAAAAACTTACCATGATGTTCAGTGAATCTTTTGTTCATGAAGATGAATGAAATGCTCCAAATAGTATGGAAAAAAATAAAGATAATTCTATTTCTAGCATTTTGGTCCAAATTTGAAGTTTCTAGCACTGTTGGTTCAAAAGTTATAATAATTTTACTAAAATTGGACAACAAAACACCTGGAACAATTTCTTTACTTCACATTCTAAAACATGTACTTCAGTGTGCAGAAATCTTTCAATAAGATAAAGGTAATTAATCAGTACAATTTTTGTTCAAATTTTGAAGTCCACATCATCACTATGTCAGTAATAACAATATAATAACTCGTGGCTGCAACCGAGGTGAAAAATCATCCTGGTCCCATTCCTCTTGAAAGTCTTCAAAGTCAGCTTCATTCTCTGAATCACTGTCAAAAAGTGCATGAAGCCATGCATCATCTCTCATCAACGTGATTCAATTCTAACCCATCATTGAAGTCAATATTATCATCAGAATCATCCAAATTGTCAACTTCAATGTCACTACCCTCACTATCAACATCCATGTTTACATCTGAGTTGTCGTCCATAATTTTATCGATCGATTTTCAAACCAACAATTTCTTTTCCAACCAAATTTTTTTTAGAACTTCACTGTACATGTGTGCTTTAACCATTTCCTGTGTTGGTGAAGAAGTACACAAGTATTTGTGATGTATAACACGTGTTTCTAGAGATGCTACACACATAAATAGTAGAGTACGACCGTAGTCGTATTCTGGATAAAATGGGTTAAATCAGCATTTTCTAAGAAATTTAAGCAAACAATCACATTTAAATATCATACACATGAAGGGAATGTTTGATCAAGATACTGAATCCACATAAAAATTTGTCTGAATTTGATAATGGATCTCCACATTTTTCATAATAAATATGATTATATGTGGAGATCCATTATCAAAGATAGAGGTCTCAGATTTGCTAAATAACCGATCTATGAAAACCACCATTGGTGAATACTAAATAATTTTTCACGTCTCCACGTCCTAACAAGGAATCACGTTTAAATATCATAAATGTGAAGCGAGATAACTCCGTCATCGCCGATAGAGTAACTGAGCAGTTATCTTCGTTGGTATTGCAGTCTAATTGTCTCTCCGCTCGTTGTCCAGCAATTGTGTTATTTATCTCAATTATGTGGAAGTATTAATTACAGAAAATATATATTATTAATGATTTATGCACTTTTCTCAAACAAACATAAAGGTATCAGCCGTGACATAGTCTGCTTGATTATATCAAGGACGAGTCACGGGACAGATAAATCTATCAAAGGTCGATATTCTCACAGAAGACATATACATGTACATAACTGCTTCACACATCGATCGCAGCAGAATGCATGCATCATTGTTACTAAACTGAATGAATGTACACAGATCTGTAGTAGGTGGAATGAACTAGAATATATACAATCTTCAGAATCAGACGTAAACTGTTCTACTATGTGTTTTCATGATGCGGAAAGTATACATTTCTATGAAATATGTACACTTTCCGCAAACATCAGATGAGTCATGGGGACAAATAAATATCCTATCTCTGTTTGGCAAATCCCGTTATAATGAACCAGTATTGAATAAATGTACACAGCTCTGTAGTAGGCGGATAGAACCAGAATAATATCGATCCAATGCATTTACTAACACAGTTCTGTTAGCTTGAGAATACAGTATCTTAAACAAGTCAGAAATGGCTGAAATGTGTAAAATTGCAGATTTTCGCAATTTATTTTATTCAGAAATCTGGTAGTATATGATAATCACCGAATCTGGTGTATATATTTATCGCCGTTGACAGAGTCAGAGCTAGGTGACTATATAATTATTTCTGAAACGTATATTTATAACTGTGATTGGTGGTCCAGTGGTTAGCGCTTCTGACTTTCATACTAGAGATCCTGAGTTCAGTTCCCATGACTGACACTGTCGGTGGTTTGGCCCTTGGATGCCAATTTTGCTAATATAATTAGGGAAGTTCCCCTGTGTACACCTCCTCTAGCCACGTCAAACAACGTGGTGAGTGCGTTTTGCACTTGCCCTGGGGTTTGATGGGGGGGTGTTTACATGAAATTGAAAAACCTAGACAACCCTCTGAATTTCTAACATCCCGTTTTGCACATTAGGAATTTGCAGGGGGGTGGGGTGTCTATGTAGGAACTTGCCCAGAATAAACAACAGGATGATGTGAGCTCGTACCCTTGACATAGTCAAGGTGACCTCACTGAAGGGTACCCCACACAAGGACATTCAGAAAGAATGTCACCAGATGAAAAAGCCTCATCAGGTGCCTGTGGGCCATAAGAAAAGCCTTAACCAATGAAGAGTGCCTGTGGGCCATAAAAAAGGCCTTCCAAATGAAAAAAAAAAAGAAAGGACTCTTAGGACCTTATGGTAAAGGCTTTACTGGCAATGAAGGGATGCCGTCGAATGGTAGACCGATCATCATAGCTGTTGTCTATTTTTGTATTAATTCAGAAATATATTTTTATATTTATAAATATTTATTCAGAAATATATTTTTATTTATTTATGTATTTATTTATATTTATATTACTTCAGAAATATATCTTCCGAATATATTAATTCAGAAATATATTTATATTAATTCAGAAATATATTTTTATATTCACAAATATTTATTCAGAAATATATTTATCTTATATTATTTCAAAAATATATTTTTATTTATTTATATTCATATTAATTCAGAAATATATCAGAAATATATCTTAATATTTATTTAGAAATATATTTATATTATTTAAATTCAGAAATATATTAACTCAGAAATATATCTTTATATTTATTCAGAAATATATTAATTCAGAAATATATATTTATATTATTTATATTTATTCAGAAATATATATTTATATTTATAAATATTTATTCAGAAATATATCTTTATATTTATTCAGAAATATATTAATTCAGAAATATATCAGAAATATATCTCTATATTTACTCAGAAATATATTAATTCAGAAATATATCTTTATATTTATTCAGAAATATATTTTTATTTATTTATTTATTTATTTTATTTATATTAATTCAGAAATATATCTTTATATTAATTCAGAAATATTTTATATTAATTCAGAAATATTTTTATATTTATTTGGAAATATATTTTTATATTAACTCAGAAATATATTTTTATTTAAACAAATATTTATCATATAATGAATATGAAAATTTTAATGCTATTATTGTTGCTATTAAGCAATTACAAGAAGACGGTATAAAAATATCTCATGAACTTGAACCTGAAAAAATAATACGTGATTTTGAATCATTACAATTTTGAAAATCCAAGAAAAGATATACACTACCCTCCAATTATAGATTCATAAAGCTGATCCAGCAGGCGATGTTACAATCACTGGCAGCAATTACAGATACGCAGGTGAAATTATTTGTTCCCCTTTCACGGTACATTGAAATGGTTAGGTCAGAATTATCTCATGAATATAAAATAAAAAGACTTGTACACCTCGTATAAAACAGCTGATATTATGTCCGCGAACGAAGTTGCGGAAGAGTTACTGGCGAAAGATAGGGACGAGTGTGACTCTACTCATGGTGAAAGTGACTGTAGTGATGTTGACAACGAAACCAATGGTATCACCCATAACAGCGTTATGGACTGAGACAAGAAGGATAATTCATTTCTGCCCCGTTATATAATCACGGACTAAGTAAAGAATAAAATCAGGGATAAAAAAAAATATTTTATTTGACAGATCTTTTTTTGCTTGGTATTTTCTATGAATGTACGTACAGATTTATATTTAATGTCTCTGACCTAAGGTCCAACAAGTGTCCAGTCTGGTCAGTAAGTTCGAAATGTATCCTTGATAAAAGCAGACTATGACATTTTAAATAAACAACATTGATTGGTTCTGATACAATCAAATACCCTGGTGGTACTTGAGGCATAAATGAATACAAAATATATCCTTCCTGAGCTTGATTGGATTTTTCAGCGTCAACTTGATAACTGCCATCAATGACGTCACATACTAGACTGACTGCGATCGTCGATGTGATATTAATGATTCCTGACAAAATGTGACGACCTTTGTTGTATGGATTATTATTATATCTGAGAATATTTTGCGGTGGGGCTATTTTTCTCCATGATTCAAGAATTTTTGGAAAATAATTGTTAATATTGAAATCAAACTTAGGAATTTTTAATTCGGCTCCAACACGTGACAATGAAAAATCTACTATATATATATTTTCATCCAGAAAATTATTAATATAATTAAAATGATGTATCACTGAATTTATGTGTTGAATTACACCGATATTATTTTTTATGTCCTCGTTGTACTGATTTATCAATCCAGTGACATGAATCAGCTAAAGATCTATTATATTCATCATTCAGTGATTTATTCATATCAGTGATAAATAGATTATCATATATGTATTTACCCCCTTCACTTGGATCACCAGGATAATGTATAGGGAGTTCTCTACCAAACAGACTTTTTTTCCTGTATTCGGGTGTCTTTATGAATTTTTTTGGGGTTGTCAAAAACTCATCTCATCGTGGCTCTGGTGGACCAGAATAAACCAGTGGGACTTCAGGCCATCCTAATACTGATCTGATCAAAGACTGATATATGTCCACGGCGTAATCTGGAGAATGTATTTCGATGGCAGATGATAACGTTGGCTCATGAACAGTAATAGCTATTTTTGATTCTCTGCCTGTAATGAATTTAATTCTGTGCTGGAATTCTTCATTGATCTGTTCTATCTGATAACTGCCCGGTGGAATACTGACTACTTGCCAATGAGGAGTTCCATCGGGTTTGTTTTTATTTGCAAATACTAATGAATTATTTGGCTGAAGTCCGCCGAATGATTTCAACCTGATATTTGGCCAACTGTGATAAACCTGTAATTGCACCAATGCAATTTCTTTTGCTGGTACTGCAGTTGGAAAATTAATACTGAATTCAGGATTAGTTGAACTTGCTGATATCACTGTAGTTTTTACCGGAGCAGTATTAGTGACAATCTGTTGTAGTAATTCCCGTGACATGGTCACGGACGTTGTCATTATTATACTATTATTATTCTAAATCCCTGATTTCTTCGATACTTTCGTCAAATACTTCATTGTAGATTTTTACCATTGCGCTGAATTCTTCATCGGATATTCTGCCATCACTGAACGACAACGAAATCAACGATGATGATTTGGAATATGCTGTTGTTGCTGTATGTAATTTTACCACATACTCGTGTAATTTTGTGTTCGTGCATGTATCTATCTTCTTTGCAATAATACTAAAAATACCTGCTATAGTTGTTGCGGATGAAATGATAATTGTTACAACTACAGGTGCACTCATTGTTATTGTTGATAATATTACACAAATTTCAGCAATAAGCGCAGAAACTGAATAGACAACTATGTCAACGACAACCACACGTCTTTGATATTTTTTCACTTTTATTGTATAATCATCGATGATATTTTTGAGTTTAGTTTGTCATGCACATACTTGATTGTATCTGTATCACTGAATGTCAATCATTATATTTCTATCAAGTACTTAAATGAGGTGTTTTGGCGACAAATTCCAGACACCACCAGTAAGACGCAGAGGTTAGTTTTTTATTAGATGGTTCCAGTATAAATGTTTCTTCGGTATCTTTATTTAACGCTACAGATACAATTCCAGAAAAATTATCGGTTGAATGATGCCATGGAAATGTAGTAAATATCCTAAATTTTGCAGAACCAAATACGGACAGCCTGTACACACCAGTGACCTCCGCGGCATGTTTGATAGTGTTATTTTGCAGTGTCCATGTTGATGATCCTGATGATACTGTGTATATGATATTGTTAATTTGTTTATGCGGAATTTTGACTAACTCAACTCCAGCCATGATTTCAGGAATTCCACCGATAATATTATCGAGTTTCGTGTTTATGTCTGTGAGTTTAATATCAACAGTTGCTGGACTTCCAAAAAATTCATTAATCGTTCTGTTTATATTTCTAAAAAAATTAAGAAATAATTGTACGTGATTGGAAAAATCAGTTTTGAGTGTGGTCATTCCATCGTTGATTGCTGTCAACGAAGTTGTTACCGGAATTTCCTTAGCATCGACATATTTCTTCGTTGCAGTGTCGAGATTATCTGTTGTTCATGTTAATGACACCGTTCATGTTATCACCGGAATTTAACAACCTGGAGTAACAGCACTAGGAATAAGTTTTCCACCGCTGTCGTATACAGCAGAAAGACCTTCTCCCGATAATCGATTACGAATAATAATATTGTTGATTGAAATATTACTTGTCATTAATTTTCCTTCACGGTTTTGAAATATAACAAGTTTGTTTGAATCAACGTTGGTAAGATTGAGCATTTCAGATAATTCATCATTGATCTGTTTTGTTGGGTTCCGAATGTTGTTCACGCTTTAGCTGATCTTCCGTAAATATCTATCATTATACAATTAGCGATTATTTAAAACAGAACTCACGCATGCACTGGTGTACGCATGTACAGCTTTATGAGGTGCCTCTGATTGGTGGATCCATTAATGTTTGTGTTGGTAACGTTGAATACCAGATCCGAACTTTGTTCGGAGTGCGGAGATCATTAACATATTTCAGAAATTCCTTTGGTGGTGCCAGTCCGTACGAATCAAAATAAATAATTCCACGTGGATCAATCGCATACGCAATCCAATGAGTACCTCAGCCTGAACTTCCATCGAGATTAATGATACCGGTTTCAATCGAGTTTGGTTTGTGTGGTAACTGATCACGCATAAAAACACCTCTGAAATTTTTTATATTTAATCACGTAGCAGCATCGAGTAAATCAAAATTGGACAATGGGAAAATCAACCAGTCCCTGGAATTCTTAATCCGCTCCCGTACCGAGTTCCTGGAAGTCTCGGACGTTTTCCCTTTTTTTTTGATTCCTTTTCCTGTTGCTTTGCTTAATGCCATTCCAGCAGCTGTTCCAACTGCACCTAACGCAGCTGCTTTTGCAACAGCTGGGGCTGCAGCAGCTATTATTCCTGGAATAGCTGCAAGAAGTGGAAATATACCACCCGGCTTAGTGATGTCTTTGATGGCACCCGCAGAAAGATTTACGAGTAAACCTTTCTTTGATTGTTTAGCCGTATTGAAGTGCTTGAGCTGGCATTCTGTCAGCAATAGTTTATTCAGACCACCTGTGATTTGTTCTCGCTTCAACGATATTTTTACTCCACAGATTTCCTTTGATATTGATTGTAGTTTTTTAATCTGACCAGGAGTCAGACTGACACTAATATGATAATATGACATTTATAATATCATTCTGATTTTAAATCAATGACTCTCATTCGTCCACCAACACCTTCAAGTAACACTGTCTTATCGCTGAGTATGACGGCGATTGCTCTATAATTAGCGATAGCTCCTCTTGTCACACGAGCTCGAAAGTGTATATCAACGATAGATTGCCTAGACAAATCCAAGTGTTCCAGCAAAAAGTAATAGATCAGATACAATGTTGTAAAATCCCACTGAGATATTTGCAAACCAGTATCAACATTTTGATCACGCCCCATGAATGTCATTAAACGATGATATGCACATGCAACATTGTTTCGTTCAAAATTTAACAAAATATCCTCGGCTGGTTCTTGATGTCCATTTATCCTCAAAGAAACTTCAGTAACACCAAGTTTGTCAAATATCATTGCGCTTCGTGTTTGTGAGTTTGCTCATGCAGCATCTTGGAAAACAATAAATATGTATCGCGGCGCAGAGACACCTTGCTGTGATGCTATCTGCCATGTGAATAAACCATTAATGTTACTCTGAACACTATCTATGGTCACTGTTAGCCGTGACAATGTTGATTTACCGCTGCTGTCCATAAAAAAAAGTAACCTTTGTTCTTCAATTAACGATGGTGTCATTGTTGGCATCCACAAAGAAAGTTTTGTCAGTATTACTTTTCCATGAAGTGCCTCGGTTGCACCTGCATTAATTCCTTCAGCGTGCCATATTGCATCATCGTCGGTATTTTTTCGTACGAGTACAATTGTGTGCCTGGCTCCAAAAATAACCTTTCTAACATTTCTACAAAATCCAAAGATGTGTGACAGTGGAATTGCACATGAAAATCTTTCATCGTCGCCCAGCACTGCTCAGCATGATGCGAATCCCAAGTTGAAATTTTCATTCATTGATGCAACTGCGTCCCCAGCTGCATTTAATGTTACATTTCTGTTTTCTGGATGATCAGTTGTGTCTTTGGCAAATATCTTTGATGGACCAGCTGATCTTGAATAATCATCGCTGTATCTTGCAAGACCAAGTATCGTTGTGGCAATGTCGACGTCGTTATGACAAATCTCAATCTCTCGTCCATCAATGTTGTATGTGGCACTTTTGAATAACGCTACGATACCATTATTGACAAACCCAACTTGATCACCAATTCCGTAATCTGTATTATCTAATTTTAAAAGTCTGCCTTCTACTTTGATGAATGTCTCAGCAGGTAAGAAATGTCTGCTTGTATCCTGAACTTGTAATTCAATTCTTCCATGCTCGTGAGGTACATGTGCGTCATAAGAATAATACTGATAATCACGTACCAATTCATCTTTGAGAACTGGTGCGTCCATGTCAAATGCGGGATCAGATATGTGTTTAAACATCTTTATTATATTTGTTATCGTCTAACACAAAAACCAATTCCTGCTATCAGACTTGCGGTTATATTTTTTTGTTTTTCACCAGCCAATGACGCAAATTTTTGATTTGCAGCTTGATTTATTATTTTACTAATGTTTGCAGGCATCACTTCAGTGCTGGGTAATTTTACTGGCTGAGGTTTTAGTCGTATTAATCAAGCTAGTCTATCCTTGATTGCTGAAAATGATTTGCTGGCAACATCAGCAACAGCACCAATACTCTTTTCATGAACAACGTCAATAGCTTTCATTCCTAGTTGCTTTGCAATTGGTATTGCTTTCAGAGCTATCCTTCTAAATAAACCCTGAACAACATAACCGAGTCCATCTCCGTGGAATGTTTTATATGTAGGTAATCGCGAATTTATCACTCTAATCATGGCTGGCCCACGTTGAGCATTATGTATAATCATCTTATTATAATAATTATATCTAACTGTTTAATCACTGTAATAATCATCGGTGATTTCATTAATGAGGGACCGATACACGTTAATATCCATGATACCACCTGTAAATAATCGTTGACAAATAGCAGCTGCTTCATTAATGATTTCTGGAGAATTATTACCAGCTCGTTTTCCGCCAGTCAGAATTTCTAATCGATCAACATCGGCAAGGACGTTATCAGGACATGGAGTAATAAGACCACTTCCCCTGGTACCTGTACCAATACCACTTCCAGTGGCGCCTGGGACATCCTGCAATTCTTCTTTCTCACCTGTTGTTTCCACAGCTTTTTTCTTCCTTAATTTTAATTTCCTTTCTGCTTTTGCTTTTTCAAGTTGCTGTTCCATTTCTTCTTCTTTTTGTTTTCTTGATTGTGTTTTTTGTTTAACACTCATATTTACAGCATTGGAAAAATAATTAAAATCAGCAATATCTTCCTCAGATCTGATCTGCGAAATACCTTTATAGATGCGAAATACATGCTTAATCCAATTGCCTGATCTCACAGTTTTAACATATTTGGGTTTTACATACATATCTCTCATATGATATCCATACACGGCAATATCAAGTATATTGTCTGAATTCTTAATATCGGCAATACTTTTTTCCGTGAATTTATCTGTGATGCTAGTTTTAATTTTTGGCACAGGTTGTGGCAATTCTTCAGGTGGTGGTTGAGGAGGTTGCACGGGTGGTGGTTGAGCTGCCTGAATACGGCCAGCAATATCGCCAGGTAATGTTTCAAGAGCTTTTTGTGTTGCCTCAGTTTGCTTTAATAATTTTTTTTGTTGGTTCGACAATTGGTTTAAATAATTGTTCTGCACCTTCTGGAAATTCCACCTGAGACTCCTGACGTGCTTGTAATTTTTGTCTGACAGAATCACGGACAGGTAGATATTTCTTAATTGCCTCTAATCGCTCTCGAGCTAGTCTAGCTGAGTGAGCTTCTCCAATCATTATTGATATAACAATGGTTTAATTACAGCAGCAGAGAGGGTGAAATGACCATGCGTACGTGACCTAGACATAAACAAGTTGCATAAAAATTTGGAAAATACACGTCAATGAACGAGTAACAAAAACGAACTAACCCACAAGATTTCGTTAACGCGGTCTCCGCAATAATTGCGGCCTCAACAACGAAATGTGCTCGGTTAATGGATTCGGTTTGACGTTATTGACCCTGTATTTTCAGTCTTTGTAGGAACCTTTAGTTTTCATAAATAAGGTCTCAAGCAAAATGGTCTGTTCACCCTCTCTGCTGCTGCATCTTAGTTCAGTATGTAAGGTACTGTTAAGCATAAGCATCACACTGTGTACACTGCAGTTTTGTTCTGTTTGTTGCAAGTAATATTGGTGCATGCCCTGTCAAGTGTGTAAATTCTATTTTATAGCAAGAAGGTGAATTCATAACTTGCCATATTCCTGTACTGTACATGATTTATATGTCACGGGATGTGCAACTTATCAATTGTTTCAGACCAGATTACACAAATCATATAAGCAATGGGGGAACAACCATCCTTTATTTCCCCTGAGTAATGATAGGTAATGCCACTAGAAAACCAACTGTATCAAATCTCATATCTTGCACTGTAATAAATCTCTCTTTGTTTCACAAAAACATCTTCATGGAATAAAATATATATAAACTTTTGTGACAATTATGAAAAAGGTTTTTCAATGTAAATCAAAGCACATATATTTTTTCATTTTCTTTCTGTTAAATTTCAAAGACAGCAAGGTCTTATAAAATAGCTGAAAGGTGTCTTTCTGACAAAAATTCCTCACATCATTAGAATACTTATGTGCAATAAATAAATATATAAATAAACAAGAGTACCACCTTAGGACTAATGCTCGAATGGGCAAAAACAATTTCAGGATTTTAAGATAAAATAACTTCCTCCTTTTAACAGCTGTATGTTGAAATGATCTCCAACATTCTTTAGCAATAACAAGACCTTCACATTAGTTGCTGTGGTTTATATATTGGATGTCAGATTGACACCATTTTCATTTAGGATTAAGTAGACATCATTAGAAGTATTTTGTGTGAAAACTCCATATCAATATGATGATCTATTCAGGGGGGTAGTTACAACAAAATTTTCAAGATATCAGTTATGGAAGCCATATTAAATGCACAACTGGAACCACTTTCATGTATGACCAACTAGGCATCATTAAGAAATCAACTGGTGAAAACCCCATGTTGATTATAACCCTCTGCAAAGAGTAGAGATAAATATTTTCAAGATAGCTATTTTCGTGGCCATATTTACAGTTAGTCATTTTCATTCAAGACCAACTCTGACTTTACACTTATCATGCAGTAATAGCAACATGATAAATTTTGGTCTTATCAGCACCATTTTAATTTAGGACTGGAAGACATTATTATAAATCCTTTTAGTAAAAACACCATGCTGACATGATCATTCATTCATTCAGAAGTGGTGATAACAAGATTTTCATTCTGGCCACTGTGGTGGCTATATTTAATACCAGATTAGCAACATTTTCATTTAGTTTCTAACCTGACATCATAAGAAGTCTTCTAATGAGAAGCCCATGTCAACAAGACTTTCAATAATAATAATAATAATAATAAAGACTTTATTTTTCGAGTGTGACTCAATTAGTTACAAATGAGAAACTAATCTACCTTGAGGCCCTCTATTATGTACATATAAGATACATGCTAATAATAATATGTTCACACACACACACACACATAAATACACAGTATATAAACAACTATTCACATAATTGCTACATTGCTGCAGAAATGAAACTGAAGCACAGGAGATGGGTGGTGTAACATGTACTTTAATAAGTACATCATTTTGTTTTTTGATTTCAACCATCTAATACAACTATTGTGGAAGTAAAGATACTTGGAGCTGATTTAACATTATGTGGAATGTTATTCCACACAAGCACACCTGAAAATTGAAAGCTATTTTTCAATAGCTTCCTTTTTGATGTGGGTACTCTGAAATTTTGCCCTTTTTAATGATCTTAGATTTTTGAGGTACCTGTAAATTCTCTTTCCTGGAAAATGGTGTTTTGGTAAGTGGGGGAAAATTTTGCAAACACCTTGTACATTATTTTGGCCTTTCTCAAAAATATTCTTTCATGTATTGGCAATACTATGAATGTAAGCACTGCAGTTTGAACACTTTCTGTTTGCTGATTATGAATTATTTTATATGCCCTTTCCTGAAGTCTGGAAATTTTTCTAACATTTGTAGTAGTTGTGTTCCCCCAAATTATATTACTGTAGTCAAGAGGCGGTTGAATGTAACTTTTGTAAAAAGCAGCTCTGTAATGTAACGGAATGAAGGCCTTGATTTTCCTTTAGGAGCCAAAGATAAGAGTTTATTTTCGGAGCCAAAGAAAAGAGTTTATTTTATTTGAAATATAATTTATATTTGATATAATTTATATGACGAGACCATTAGAAGTTATTACCTACAAATAGTCCAAGAATTCTATCTACATCATTTTCAGATCAGTGTTACCATGGAGAATATGCAGAATATCAGTTTGCAATCTTGCTTTTTTCTGCTGCGAGTTATCAAGAAGACTTTTGTTTTGTCTGTATTGAGGATCATACCATTTTCCTTGCACCATATTTGAAGTCTTTTGAGAGCAGTTTTCTTCAGCTTGGTTGTTCTGAGCATCGAAGTAGTGTCCTCAGCATACATGTCTGTTGATTAGAATGCATCTCCTATTTTTAGGGGTAGGTCATTTATGAACAGAAGAAATAACAAGAGCCCCATGATGGGAACCTTGTGGCATTCCACAACTAATCATTTTAGTTTCAGATAGGTGTCCATTTAATGTTACCTGTTGATACCTATTGCTAAAGGAAGATGTGAACTTCGTAAGAGCACCTTCACTACAATGATAGATTTTTAACTTTTCAATAAGAATTTCATTATCTACTAGGTTGAAAGTCTTTCGAAAATCAATCATTAAAGTACCAACTAACTTTCCTTCATCCAAGGCTTTCAGCCACTTGACAGTCATAAAGACAAGTGCAGTTTCACAAGAATGACTTTTTCAAAAGCCAGATTGATTTTCATGAAGTAGATTGTGATCACTGAGATAGTTCATTAAAGAACAGTGTACATGCTTTTCTAGTAATTTGGAAAGGGATGGAAGAATTAGTATCAGTCTATAGTTATTCATGTCCTCTTTTGATCCAGCTTTATGTAGTGGTGTTACTTTCACAGTTTTCCAAGAGTGGGGAAATCGACCTGTTCTCAAACTGTGATTACAAAGAAAGGTAATACTATCAGCAATAGCAGACACAGTGGCCTTAAGAAGTCTTGGACCTATCGTGTCAAGTCCTGTACACTTAGAAACAGCAATGTGTTTTTGAGGTAATTCAAAAAAAACTTGGAACTTATTTTGGGGATTTAAAATTTAGTATCATTTGGAAGTTTTGTGGAGCAAAAGCCTTTTAGTTCTGAATCATCAGATTCTAACTTATGTTCTGTAATCTTGGAGGCAAAGTTTACAAATAATTCACTGAAAATATTTCACAAGTAATGATAACAAGATTTTCAAGACGGCTGATGTAGCAGCCATAACAGATATCAGCTAAGCACCAATTTCATTTACAATAAACTAGACTAAGCTTTTTTACAGTGAAAATTCCATTTTGATATGACCATTTATTCTGGAAGAACAGTATCATCAAATTCTCAAAGTGGCTGTTTTAATGTTTCATATTGGATGCCTGAGCTGCACCACTTTTATTTAGGACCAATTAGACCATGTGATAATTATAGGTGTAAAGTTTCATAGGAATCCTCCAAGTAAATAGTGACGGGTACCGATAAGAACAGTTGAGCTGATAAAAAAGTCTTTTTTGAGTATGCAACCTGCTATTTGAGAAACAAGTGCACCAAGCTTCAAACTTATACCTCTATCAGCTTTTATATCCCAAACTGTTAAACTTGTCATTGCTGGAAAGTGAACCAATTCTGTTGGAGCATGCACTAATCACTCATTGTAAAAATAATAATGAGGGAAAACAAATTACCACCTATGACAGAAGTTTATGCTTCCAGTTAAGTTAAATTATGTGTTTTAGTAATCTGGCATGAATGGCACAATTACAGAACAAAGACAAAACCTATTTCACTTTCCCCTTAAGTGCCTCATAATCCCGTGAGATGACAATGCTCATTTAGTTGATCAGGACAAGGTTGCAATGAAAGTATCTAGTTGGCAGCAACATCATACAAGAAAACATCAAATATAACAGCGTAATTTATAATTTCTGCACAAAATTGTTGCAGTTTTCATTTTTTGGCATTTCGGAAGCAGTAATTTCAGCAAACTGGGTTGCACCTATGCAGAGGCAAAGTGTTGCAGGTATTTCCCAATTTTTGCAACTTTTCACTGAAACAATGGAGGGGCAAACTGCCCAAGGCAGTTCCCAGAGGGGTCAGGCTTAATGAGTGAATGCTCAAAAATTGTCGGAAATGCAAGGAAAGTTTCATGCATGATGTATGTTTCCGCAATGGTTTTGATGGCAAAAAGAGTGTGTTTCCCATCAGCAACTGCCTCCATAGATGCAAGGCCTAGTGATGCACATGTTGTCCACACAGGCGACACTAAGTCGGCCATTACAACAGCAAGACATGACGTCACTGTCAGGCTCTACAGGCGTTGAAAGTCACATAATTTCTGCCCAAAGCAACAATATAGCTACCAATGATAAAGAATTAGTCATGCAGTGTCAGTTGCAGGCACAAAATGCTGATGTTGTATCCAAAATTGCATGCAAAACTGGAAGAGATCATGGCCAGTGTCGCTAGTAAAATGCAAATGCCTAGCACATCAGCTGCAGGAATGGCACACCTTGGTCTCGTAGACAAGGATTTGTCTCTACAGTATGCACAAAGAAGGGGACATGGACTTGGACATGGATGTCGCAGGGTTACTTATGCCAGATACAGATTCTGCCGAGGTCAATGATGATGATTTGTTTACGGAGTTGAAAATTTTTCCTTTTAAACAATAAAGGCCTACCTTCAGTGTTAATTAACGACAAGGTTCAACCATTGCAGAAATATCTCCAGCCAGGATATTGTGACACTTTAAAGGTGCCCGAAGTCAATATTCAGGTCTGGAATGTGATGTCAGAACAGGACAGGACTGTTGATATTTCATTGTAAAAGGTGCAAACACAGTTGGGGCAAATGTTGGTCCCCACCTTAAGGGCAGTGGAACTGTTTAAGAACCATAGAAACAATCTGTGAGAATTACCCCTGGATTCAGTCAGGGACTTTTTGATGGACAATTTTAAAATGTCATCCATTCTGTTCAACAATTTCAGTTTTAAGTGCCGGTAGCTCATAAAACCAGAGAAAATTGACATGTATCAGCCCATCTGCGCTGCATTGAACCCCATCTCTGTTGTTTTGGAGATAACCTAAATGGTCAGATAACTAAGATCATTGGATCTCGGAAGGCTGTAACTCAGCTGCTTGGAAAAAGCAACAGAAAGTAATTATTACTGTCAGCACAACCATCGCTGGAGGCAAGGCTTTGAAAAAGTTCAGAAACAAGGAATCGAGGTTCCCAAACATCAGAAGGATCAGTAAGATCTTCCCAGGCTAACAGTATGTAGCATCATGTAAATACATATGATGTTTCTTATAGGAACAATACACCTGACAATTTTGTTACTGGGAAAATGTCAGCATGGTTTGAAGGTTGGCAGAATATTACTTCAGATGCTTGGATTCTGAATACTGTGCAACATTATGAAAATAGAGTCTGAACAGTGACCTGTCTAAATATATATATCAAACCAAATTAAATTCTCTTTAACTGAAGTGAGACACATTAATGCTGAAATTGACATTTTTTGCAAAAGGTATTTTTCATAAAGTTATTTCAACACCAGGACAATATTTTGCAAATATTTTCATTCCACCTTAAAAAGATGGGTCTGTGAGACTTATTTTGAATTTATAACAATTTCATAAATGTGTTGATGATGGATATCAAAATGGAAACTTTAAAAGCAGCTGTTAATCCCCCCCCCCCCTCCAGTACATCGATTGACTTAAAGGGTGCCTACTACTCTGTTCCTGTGGCCCAGAAACATAGGGAGTATTTGTGATTTTATGTGGTTTGGGGATATATATGAATTTACCAGTTTGCCGAATGGTTTGGCATCACCACGTATTTTCACCAGGGTATTGCAACCAGATTTTGCATCATAAAGATGAAAGGTTTCACAAATGTGGTATGCACTGATGATAGTTGTTTCTTCATATGACTAGTGTAGGGAAATGTTAAGGAAATAGTTCATACACTTGATGGATTGGGATTCACTATTCCCTCAGAAAAATCTGTTTGAACCTACCCAAAAATAAAATTTGTGGGATCACTATTCACCCAGAATAATCTGTCTTTGAACATACCCAGAAATAAATTTTGTGGGATTCTTGTGGGACTGTCACAATGACTGTCATACTAACTCAAGATGAAGTGGACAGACTCGATGCTCTGTTGTGATTTTCTGCGGAAAAGGAACATCACTATTCATGAATTGGCTCAACTTGTGGGATAGCTTCTTGCTAGCGAACCAGGTGTGCAGTGTGCATCTTTATATTCTAAAGATCTAGAACACGAGAAAAATAAACACTTAAAGACACATTAAGGTGATTTCCAATCTTATTTGTCATTTTTGGCAGAAAGCAGACAGTGTATATCTTGGTGGATATCTGATGTGCACTCCAGTTTTTAAAGTAGTGACAGCTCGCTTGTTGGTTGGAGGGGAATAAATCATACAACCAATGCTCAAACAGGTGGTCATTGGGATCAAGATAAAAACTTAATCATATTAACCTCTTGGAACTGAAAGCCTGTTGTTTGACATAACAATCTCTTTGAAGGTGAATAGCACTCATGTGCATCTACATGGATAACTTTGTAGCAGTTTTCATATGTGAACAAAATGGGGGGCCAAATTTCTAATGTGCATGAATTATCGCACGATATCTGGTTGTTGTGTGCAATCAGGAGTATCTGGTTAAGTGCTCTCATTTGCCGGGAACATTAAATTGTGCTGCAGATAAATTGGCTAAAGACCTGACCCAAAAGTTATAGCAGTTGATGCTTTTATCTTTAAAATGGATTTACAGTTGTCATTATTGCCCTCAACCTTTCAGTCTGTGCAAAGCAGTGCTGCAAAAAGTGGCCCAAGATGAAGCAGATCTTATATTTGGTGGCACCACTATGGACAACACAACCCTGGTTTCCGAGCCTCTTGCAGGCAGTGGTTGGTCTTTGTTTTCTGTTGACATACCCACCTGAGATTCTACAATTGGCACACAATCCGCAATGATGACACACCCTTCACAAATTTAAGATGGTTGTTTTCATTTTTCAGGACGGCAAATCAAAATAAATGATTATTAGACAGGGTTGCCTTCTTCATCATCAATTCATGGAGAACATGAACTAAAAAACATTATTGGGGTCATCTCCAAACGTGGATGTTAATTTAGAATAAAAGACAGATTAAGCCACTTGACACACCTGTGACTTTTGTTATAGAGTTTTTAACTGAATTTGTTGATAGGTTTTAGGTTCTAGTTCTGTTAATACAGCTGGAACTGCAATTTTGTCATTAGTTAGTCTTACTTCTCAAACCACTCTTAAGCAATAAAGTATTTAATAAAGAGATTTATGAGAGGGCTGTTCTTTGCACAGCCTTGAATTGGTAGATTTAGAGGTTTAGGTTATAGTTCTGTAAATACAACTGGAACTGCAGTTTCATCATTAAGAGATTTATAAGAGGTGGGATGTGCAGCTGGCATTTAACTATTTTCTCTCTTTACAAGGTAATGACCAATTGTCATTGCAGGAACTTACTATGAAGTTAGCCATGCTGTTTGCTTTGTTAACAGGACAGAGGTGTCAGACACTTCACCTTATGCAGACAAATAGCATTGAAATTGGTGATGACAGTGTACAATAGACATTCCTTCATTGCAGAAACGATCTAAACCAGGGAATCAAGTGGAACCCTTTGGTTTGTTTTTTTTACTCTTATCCATATGTTGTGGCTTGTTTGCAGTGTTATTTGCAACAAACTAACTTTGCGAAATTCTGAAATTCTGAAATACAGTTATTCATCAGCACTCAATCTTCCATAAAAAAAATTGCAAAAGACACAATATCAAACTGAATACAGACTGTTATGAGAGACTCTGGTATTGATACATCAGCTTTTCAGGCTCATAGTACAAGGGCTCATCTGTTTCTGTGGCCTGTGCTAAAGGCATACAATTGGGTACAATCCTGAAGGCAGCTGCTTGGGCTAGTACCTGTATTTTCAGGAGCATCTAAGACGAGCAAAGCTTTTGTCAGTATTAAGAATTTCATAATGGTCATGTAATGTACATGGTTACTTTGGTATATCTGGTTTACTACCAACACATACAAGTTTTCTCCTTTTTCCTACTTGTTAATTTATTCCATAAATGGAAGCCTCTCTCTGAAATCTCATTGGATCACAAGGCACTTATGGGAAGTGAAATTGATAAATTAAGCAAGACTTACCAAGTCGAAGTTTGATTGTAATTTTTCATGAACCCCATAAGTGCCTTAGTGATCACATGCCCACCCTTTATATTCCCACTCAATAAAATATTGAGGCTTCTATTTCTTTTTACTCTCAAGACTGATCAACTATGTGACCAATGTCATCTCATGTGATCACTAAGGTACTTATGGGGTTTATGAAATTACAATCAAACTTCAACTTGACAAGTCCAGTTTAATTTATCAATTAATGACCTGTGACCTTTATCTTGAAGATATCACCAAAAATGTGAAGTTAACAATATAAACTGATTATATAAAAGTGCACTGATTTTAAATAATTCACAATTTTAATGCTATAGATTGGAAAGAACAGTCTGACACTGGAAAACTTAAAAATACTGACAGGCGACCATGACCATAACTGTGAAGATAACATATGTTATCAGAGATGGACAACAAATGCTGCACACTAATGCTGTCCACAAGCTGATATGACTTTATGGCCAGATACATTTGAAAGATCTTCTGCATTGTCATTTTTTAATATCTTCTATACTGAAATCTATTAATTCTCATTATTCAAATACTTGAGCCAAAACGGACTGTGCAGTGATTTAAATTTATTTCAAAATGTACCCACCTATAGAAATCCCTGAGACCAAAGAATTCCCTATGTTTTTCTGAAGCTTCTTTGAAGAGATCAAGGTAAGAATTTGCAAGTGGTTCAATGAATGGCTTCACTTCCTTGTTCAAATGGTCCTTGCCAGAACATATTCCTCTGAAATGAAAAAGAGATGTGTTCTTTTCTTTTTCAAATGCCTCTCAATTTCTTCAGAACATTGATATATTATATGAAAACTTGTGATTATTTAAATTCTACCAGTGAATAAGTACACCACAGTACATAGATCAACAAATTAAAACGACTCGTCTTGTAAATGCAAATGCTTTATCCATAATGTTAAGCAATATGGCCTGGGCAGTAATTAGACAAATGACACACATGACAAGGACTAAAAAGTGGGGCATTTCATTCATCATCTCTTTCTGGTTTAAGAGAAAAAAAACTAACTCTGCAGTGTTCATGAGTTCCTTGATGTCAGGAATTTCTCTCTGCACCAGAATTCCACGGTTTATCTTAGCAGGGTCCAGTGCCCAGTTTGAAATCCCAATGAAGGCAACCTGTAAACAGATTAAAAAATACCATCATCAAAATTGCATCATTTTCAAAAAAGGACATGAATAGTATTCAAAGGTATTAACTGATTTGGTTTCACATACTTTCTGAAGATATTCCTTGGTTAATATAACAGAACCAAAATTCACATTATAGTTAAAGCTGTCTTGAGCAGCCACCACTGGGAAAAGGTTAAAAATTTCCTTGAAACACATTTAACCTCTGAATGTAGTTCCACTATTAAATAAAGTTTTTGAAAAAATATTTTATATCAAATACTTTTATTTATTAATTTTTTTATCTATTCCTTTCATTGTCAATACTATTACCCGAACCAATTTTATTCCAAAATAAGGCTTCAATCTATTGTTACGTATATGTAATTTAATTACTTGTGTGTTAGTTTTAAATTTATTTTATTTTTATTTCATTACATGTTATTGTAATGATAACTTTATTCACTGGACTTGACATTTTTTTTGGAAAATTCAGTTCAGTATTGCTACATTGTATTTTTAGCTGACCTAGTTCCTGACCTTGATTCAGAACTGGTAAACAACTTTTTTTAATTTCTTTAACAGAGTGAAAATCATTGGTCGTAATCAAGGTCATACTTGGCTTGAGTGTTAGTTCTATGTAAGCAACTTTTTTTTATTTTTATTCAATCTTACAGATTCGTTCAGTGGAATCAAATTCGTCCATGGTGGACGTGATAATTGACATATGATATTATTACGTCTCTTGAAAGTAAGTGATCACGTGACCCTATCACGTGGTCCTTTCTGTGTTGTAAGTGGAGTTAATGTGACGTATCATAGTGTTTTCTAGTCAGTCGTAAATCATACCTTTGGAGTTCAAAGGTATTTTTGTGTTGTGACCAGTTTGAGTTGAAATTTTTATTTAAAATAATTTATTTTTTCTGGAAATATCTAGTGCTCGTCAGAATTCTTAGACAAAGACATTTATTGGAAATTATTCAGAATTCTAAAGCCGGAATATTAATTTTAGTGATTCAACAAGGAACTGTTGACACAACAACAAAACAGGTTATAGAACATGTATTTTATCGCCTCCCATCTTGGAACTTCATCAGGATTCGAACTTTGATTCATTTAGAACTTTTTAGTGATAGGACTTATATTTTTAATTATTGGATTAATTTTTGGATTAGATTCACAAACCGTAAGTCCTTTTTCATATTTTTACCTTGTTTTCTAGGGAAATAAATTATTTTGTCAAATTTTACAAAGCTTGTTGGCTTCACTCTTTTCTTTGTTACTTTTGAACCAGCCTAGACACGTAACACTATATTCTTAAATATTTTAGAGCTTTGAACAATTCTCTTAAGAGAGGGGGGAATTTTTATCCAATTGGCATAATCTCATATTCAAAGAATTTACCATATAAATTTTTCATTTTAAATTCTGGCGATTTTTGTCATGATTTTGAATTCTTCTTTTCCACATAGTATGTTCATGTGTGTGTGTGTGTGTGTGTGAGTGAGTGAGTGTGTGTGTGTGTGTGTGTGTGTGTGTGTGTATAGAGAGAGAGAGAGAGAGAGAGAGAGAGAGATTGGCAGCTAGATCAGCTATTCGCGTATTGCAGTTTGAGTCAGCAATCTCAGAAGTAACAGACCCAGACCAAATATAGAAAGTGTCAACTTAATGACTGACAGGTCACCTTTATTTAAAAACTTCTGATAACTTTTAAGCTGAAACACTGTTACCATTATGTATTTACTATCAAATATATACAACTTTGCATCCTCTGCTATGTGTTCTTGCAGAATTAGCACCGCAATTCCTTGGCAATGCTCAACAAACAAAATGTTGCAGGTGCAATTGGTCAATTATTTATTCTTGCATTAAAAAGATGAACTAAATGATTAAATGTCTGTATTATTTTCATCTTAAAAGATATGGGTACTTCATAACGATCCAGTATGTATATGGTGACTATCTGTTAATTCTGTGCATACAGATTTAGGCAGAAATTATCATACTATTATAATGCTTGAGCAGTTGTTTTTCTGTTATTTACAATAATTATAATCCACTTAACTGACAGAAATGAGCAGTGCCTGAAAATTAAATTTTACATTTTGCATTATAAACAATTCATAAAAGAGCTTACCATGATCTTGATTGCCAAGATATTATGTGGTAAACAGTGTAAACAGTAGAAATTTTTGAAGAGGTTGAATTTCATAAATGAAAGCAGATGTTAGGAAAATTACTCTATTACTCTTTTTCAATAAAAGCCTTTTAGTATGGTCCTCAGCACTAAATCCCCCCACCCTCAAAGTGAGTGGGGGGGCTACAAGAATTACTTAAATCAAGTATTTATCCCAACAATAAATTTATAAACCATATTGTAGCTTCATTAAAATTCTTAAAACACAAATTGCAAGAGATCAGCCAGTTTAAAGCTATACTAACTGACTAAATTGAGTAACGTAAATACAAGCAAGATATAACATGTTTACACATCAATTCACATGACATGTCTTTACCTAAACAGTGCCTTTCTTGGGCAACACATGCTTCATTTGCATAGTTGCTTAAAATAGTAACAAATAAACTGGTCAGGAAATACCTGGCAATTGACTGTAGAAAGCATTATTTTTATAGAGCAAATTCTATGGGACGAAATGAGAATGGCTGTTGCAACCATGTGGTTATTATATAAAGGTTACTGATAGGGCTTGTTTAACTGTATTTAAATGTCATTAAACCAGTTCTGGCAAGTTACGAAAAGTTTTCTTGAAGACAGTAGGTCAAAATTTTGTGTTGTGTTTCTGGTCAAAGGAGGGTCCAGACAAAAACAAGTTGCCTCTAACATGGCAATGGTCCCCTGCACCTTAAGGATAGAGTACTGCATAGTCAAAATCTTTCTAAAAGCTGACACCATCAAAGATCTTGGTACTATGATTATAAATATGATGCACTGATTGATCATGACTTTGTTCCTATGCTTAACTACAGTGGACATTCACCAGTATTCATTGCTTACTTGATTGAAAGAAAAAAATCTGAATGCTGATGTTTTCACAAAATTAGGATATTCAAAGTAATCATGGGCTAGAACTAATGCAGGATCGCACAAATCTGCTGATCATAAAACTCATAAGAGATCTTGGTGAGATAAAGCCTTTCAGGAAATTTGACTGGAATGAAACAAATATGTGAATGCTAAAAAGTTATTAAAAAAAAAATACTGAGATATTAGTCAAGGGCAATCCTGTGCAAAATATGAAAAAGATCTTGCCTTCATCAAACTCAGTCAAGAATTTGCTGATGAAACTTTCATTATAAATTTGGTTGAAAAATAAAAATAACAAAGTGAATGCTAGAAATTACACATGGCAGTGAGATGCCTAAGCTGATCAAGGGAAATAACTCTGAAAACTAAAACAGTCAAAATCTGGTAATCATTCAACTTAGCCATGACCCTGCCATTTTGAAGCAAGTTCGGTTGAAATCAAACAAAAATATGTGAAAGCTAGAGTAGTCACAGGCCCACTGTAAGTTTATGCTATATCTCTAAGAAAGAGACTAATTCCAGTCAATTTAAATCATCTAAGAACTTGCTGAGGTAATACTTCAAACTGAATATGGTCGAAATTAACATTTAAAAAATGTCATCGTTAAAATGTACATATTAGCAGGTGAGGTACATAGTCTAAGAAGACTAAGGGTCATAAAATACAGTTAAAAATTAATCAACATTGCACACATTCAAGATCTTGAAAAGCTGAAAGCCTCAAGCTCACAGAAAAATTTGGCTGAAATAAAAAAATATCTTTGAGTCCTACAGTGACATGCAACAGGGATGCTGATTCTAAGTCAATCAGAACAGTATTAACTCTTAGAAATCAAACAAAATGTGTAATTTGTAAAGTTTTAACATGCAGTTGGGATGCTGATTCCAAATAAATCAAGACAGTATTAATCCTCAGAATCAAACTCCTCAAAGCTCTTAATGTTATAGAGTTTCATAACAAATTTGCTCCAAATTAGATACAAAAATCTAGACGCTAGTGTTCAAAAGCAAGTGCACAGACAGTGACTATGTTCCTATGCCTTAACTGTTGCACACAAAGCAATCTCCATGAATCACCATTTATGAAAGATTTCATTAAACTTTTCATACCCTAGGGGACCCCATGAGATGATGCGTTGGTCACATGACTAGTCCAAAGTGATGGTCAAATTCATGGTTTTACCTACTAACAAAGTTTTTGTAGTTTTTCTGTTAGTTCAGTCGTCCCCTCACGTTTCAAGACTCCTGTACAAGACAATCAGGCTCAGCTTAGCACTGTTTCTTTTAATCTGCATTAAGTGTATAGTGATTCATTCCATCAAAGTTTCAGCACACTGGTCAGCACTGCATCATAGTGCCATTATTAATTGTGGATGGTGTGCTGCATGCACAACAAAAAACCAGACTCCTGCCACACATGGATTTTTTGCAAGAAACTATGTCTGACTGTACAGGGTTATAGATGAACAAAAGGGTTTTGTTCTAGTAGGAAACACTGCAACTATATCTAGCATCGATATGGTTCATGTTGCCGAGACTGAGTATGTTACTGGAACTCTTGTCATGGGGTTGCAGAACAGACATTTTGATCAGCAGGGCTATTTTCACCCTCTTTGTTGCAACAATATCTAGTGTTGATATGGTGCATGATGCCAAGTCTGAGCATGTAATTGGAGCTTGTGCCATGGGCCTACAGAGAAATCATTTCAATTAGGAAGGCTAGTTTTGCCCTCTTTGTTTCAAGCGATGTCATGAAAGTCATGTGACACAAACATGGACCAGACAAATAAAAAGTGCTGGAAATGATCAGTTGTGACAACAAATTACCATTTATGAATGAATATAAATTAATAATGATCAAACTGTTTTTGATTCTGTCCATGGACTCCACTTTAGAAATTGTGCTAAATTACAGCTCACATGATTCACAAAAAACTAAAAATGGTTTTCTAGTGAGTCTAGATAAATGATGATTTACTTGTCTATATCATTATAATGTACTGTGGTGAAAAAAAAATGCCTTTTTATATTCCTCTGGTTCCTCATCTCCTTGACAACCATCCTCCAGGAGAGGGTGGAGTGTCTTCAGTGGCATTCTAGGACTGTCCTCTGCAAGACCAACCTCATCCAAAACAACTACAGACACAAATCTCTTTAGGTCCTTGTCCTTTTGAAACTGTGCACACTGGCGGAAAGTTCCCACAATTCCATCTGGCGTTGACAGAGGGCTGCACTGGAAGGACACCATCTGGACCTGAGTGGAAATAAGCAAAAGGCAAGAAGAAAAAAATCATGATAATGTACTGGTGTATATATATATATCTTTCTTGCAATTGTAATTTAATTCCTGTGTCCTAAAAGTTTAGTACTTAACTTGGCTTCTGGACATTAAAAGTCACACAAAAAACAGTAACAAAAAAGGGGCTGATATTTCATAGTTCAGATGGAATTTTCTGGAATTCAAAATAAGACCAGGGGCCCCGTGTGGATGAGTGGTCTAAAGCGCTCACCGTTGCGGATCATTGCCATCTCACCTCTGTCTGTGTGGGTTCAAGTCTTGGATTCGGCAATGTGGGTATGTGAGAAAGCTTGCCAGTAGCTTCTCGTGGGTCGGTGGTTCTTTCCGGGGTTTTCCTGGGTTCTTCCTCCACCATTAATACTGGTCGCCATGTATAGCCTATCTGTGCTGAAAAATGGCGTTAAACCTTACAAAAACAACAACAAAAAATAAGACCATTTTTTTTTCTTTTAACTGCTGCATGTTGAAGCTATCTATGATATTCCAAGATTTTTAAATTAACCACTTTAGAAGAACAATTAGGTGTAAGATCAACACCATTTTCATTTAGGACAAAGTAGACACCATTAGAAAACTATTGGTGAAAGTCCTGTATTGATATGCCTGTCCACTCAGGAGAATTGATGACAACATTTTCAATGTTCATTGTTCCAGTCATATTTGAAGAGATGCCACAAACATTTTTCTGCTGAAAACCCCATATCAATCTAACTTTAAAGTCAGGAGCAGTAACAACAACAACAACAAGATTTTGAAGATGGCAGCCATTTTTAATGTCACATCAGAACCATTTTCAGTTAGGACCAAATAGGCATCATAAAGGGTCTTTCAATGAAAACTCCATATTAATGTTGCCATTCATTCATGAGAAGCAGTGATTACAAGATTTTCAAGATGGCTGCTGAACAGCATAATATTCCTTTATATCAACTAGACAACTAAGAGCTGTAGTGATAACAGACTTATGTAAATGGGATGAAAGAGAGGTGCGAACCCAGTTATGGCATAAGCTCTTCTGTTCCATTACCAAAAGACCTAAAAACAACTAAAAAAGATATTGAGAATAATATCATATGGAACAACCAATGAACAGTAAAAGTATCAGCAGGGGTATGGCCAGTGTGTACCATACTTTTCACCAAAAAGTATGAAATAATAATAACAATATACATCCACTTATCTTAAACAGCTCTTAACTTAGAAAACACAATGGCAAATATGACTGAAACCTAGAAACTCCAAGGTGGTATATATACCATCATCTCTTATTTTACTGAAGGCTATACAATTGCAAAGACAGAAACATGAAATATCAAGTCTAAGTCTTAAAGAAGCCTGAGCTGGATAATATACAGATCCCAAAGTGTTGGCAATCTTCAATCATTTGCATGAATACAAAGGATACATTTTAAAAGTCTTTCACAAATATTTTCAACAAGTTATGAACTTAATAAATCATAAATGATTGATATTTAAAATCCATCAATTGTTGCTAAATTAATGAAACATTTATGACAAAAGGAGCTTTTTAACAAAAGTTTTCAGCAGCAAAACTACTCAATTGACACACAGAACTTGCTATGTTTATAAATGAAAATTTAAAATTCAATTCGTCAATACTGATTTTATCATAAATTCAGAAACGGCTTGAGTTGTCAATTATATATAGATGGTTTAAACTTGTTATACAGTATTTGCTTGTAAGTATGTTCAGAAATGGAAACTTACATAAAATGCTAAGTATAGGTAGAATTTAAAATATTCCCTATGTTGATAGACTACCCATTCTTGCAGATATAGAACAAGTTTCATCCTATAAATATTTTGATAACTGCATCTTTGGAACACTTTCTGAAATGTATAATACATTAAGCTCCATGACGAATGAATAACCAAGTCTGTGTCTTAATAAACACAATGTGGCAAACACTAAAATGATTATGCAGAGTTTGGTGTAGAACAATGATTTTGCAATCTATTTTTGTTCTCTTTGACAATTTATTTTATCATAATGTAAGAGTAATTATACAATTTTTGCCAAATATTAGATTATGGTGTTGCTTCAACTCAAGACGTACACAGAGTGCAAGCTTGGTCAGGCCAAATGTTGCTACAATTATTTCTGCAATACATGCAAAAGAATTCAAAGTGCCAGCTGTGTATAGCCTTGCAGTGGTCCCCCTCTTATACGGCCACCCCTTCTGCACCAGGAAAGTGGCCTTATAGACGGGTGGCCTTTCCAGAGGGGGACTAAATTTTCTGTGAGAAGTATATGTAATGTACGTAATAAGAAAGCTACATACTTCAAAGCATTTAATATCTTCATTTAAAAGTAACATTAATTATTAAAAGGTTCTTTTTGTCTAAAGAACAGACTTATTTCAACTGAATACACATTAACCCTTTACCTCATAGAGTGTATGGATTTTTAGCCCTTCGATACGCATGTAGCAAAGTTACCCAGTGCAGTGCGCTATAAACAGAACACCTGTTAACTTTTTCTACTCCATACACATAGGCCTGTTAAGCAGTGAAGTATATGTTATGTTTAA
Organism: Megalonaias nervosa; assembly: GCA_016617855.1. Classification (NCBI taxonomy): domain Eukaryota; kingdom Metazoa; phylum Mollusca; class Bivalvia; order Unionida; family Unionidae; genus Megalonaias; species Megalonaias nervosa. The sequence goes on from JAECUM010015364.1 coordinate 46,591, forward strand.
CAGCAATTTTAACCATTTTACATTTTTGGTACACATATATTATGTATAGAAAGATTTAAGAGTAAAATCCAATTGTTATAGCTGTATAATTATTTTTCACAGAAATCTTAAGAGAACTCGCTCACCGTCAAGTCAGTGAAGCCACGTGACCAACTGTAGCTGCCATTTCTCATACTCAAAATTTACAAGTTCTTTGTCTGAGTCTACATCACTAAATCAGCTCAATCTGATAATTTATAAAAACTAATGGCTTCCTACATCAGTATCAGAGCCTTTACCTCAGTTATTGAAGCTTTCATAGTTGTGATTCTAATCGTGAAAACTCGAGTAAGTACTGAACAAAATCCGCGACCTCCATTTTGGAGAGTGGAGAATACGACCAAGTTACTTTAAATAGCAGATTTCGACCAGAGCATAAACAGTGACCACGTGATCTGACGTAATGGTCATTCATACAAATGAATGGAGTATCTAATAGGGGGTTTTCCCCGAAGGTGGCGCTATGAAAACCCACTCAAAATGGCTGATGTTTTTACAGCAGGAGTCAAAAGCGCTTCCATGAGAATGGTGTAGAGGCGTCAAAAGGCGCTTATATGCGAATCAGGTAGAGGCATCCAAAGGCACTTCCATGCGAATGGAGTAGAGGCATCCAAAGGTGCTTGCATGAGGTAAAGGGTTAATAGTTCTTATTCTTAGCATAAGCATCATATGCGAGCGGGTATTGTTGTCATGCACATTGCAAAACCATTCAAAAAGGTCATTTAAATCTTGGCACATACATAATTCTCTTTCCATTTGCTCCATTTTCCCACTGCTGCTGAATAATCTCCTTATCAGTTACGACATTGTTTATTCGAGTCATTTCAGCATAAAATTGTTTTATTCAAGTCTTTTCTACATAAATTTGTTCAGCAAGGTCCCCCCTCCCCACCCCCAATTTCGTCGAGTAGAATAACTGGCTTTCTTCTAAAGTAATAGGTCTCCATTTATGTGATGACATGTTCATGTTTGGTAATGATTTATTCGGATGTTGCTAACTGTATGCTATTTAATTATGCAGAAAAAACTTTTGTAGAGTGGACAAAATGCCTTCTTTGTTAAGGAAGTAATAGACATATTGTCACATAACTTTTTGGTCTTTGTCTGGTACTCTGTTTTATTCAAAGTTGATTTCTCTGTGTGTGTTAATCCACAAAATCTATATTTAGCCTATGCTGACCATGTCATGATCTTGCCAATTATGTCCGGTTGTAATCATCAAAGAGAAGAACTCAACTGATGTGTGAAGCCCAAAACTATCACAACACTGTTGAGCCCATCTCCTGTAAACGGTGGCTTTTATAGAAAATGATATAATATTAATCTTAGTGTTACATGTACATTAGCCAACACTTCTTTCAGTAACGGAAACCTGACATTGGGAGACAGGTATCGACAGACCTGCCAACTCTGACGAGTCTGTCTCAGTAAGGCAGTCAATTTTTTTCTGTAGGATTGACCAGTTTTCAGTAAGGTGTAACAAAATATCAATAGCTGCTACTGTAAATCTGGAAAACATAATTAAAAGTTTGATGCAGCAACGATAAACATTATGTTCAACTGAAAAGTTTGTAAAGTACGTGTAGACTTTACCACTAGTACAGTTACACAAACTTTAGTTCCAAACCCTATGCAACTCAATGACTTGTTGCTATCTCTCAACTTGACGTAATTCTTCGAAAATCGTTCTCCATTTCACCTGACGATGGCAATCATATCTCCCTCCATGAGATATACTCAAATTGGCATGTGATGTCCAATAAATCTAACTGTGGCCTTTCCAGCTCTTATTCACAAGAATCTGAATACTCCTTTTTATTCTTCTGTGTTGATTATTAACACTTTTTTTTAGAAGTTTATTTTCCCTTTCATCTTAAACATGCATTGCTTTCTGGATGCCATATTTAAAAAAAACCATAATCAACAGTTTGATCATGCAAATGCTTTGCATGAACAAATAGGTGCAGATTAAGGTGTTTGGGGTGCTGCTGTAAAGTTAGTCTGGTTCCTTGACTAATTTCACTAATTCTAATATGAAACCTTATCCAAATCAAACACGGATAAACCAATTATCCGGATTTTTTGGTAATGATCATTTTTCCGTAGTTTTTGCTTGTATGCCGTTAAGTCCGTATTTTAAGGGTAATTTTCGTAAGACTTATGGCAAAATTGTAAGGGTTGGCAAGTCTGTATTGACAGTAACCTTACGATATGAATTAATTATTGGTTCTGGACACATTTAAAAATAAAAAGTGGTTGCTTGTGAGGGGAACATTTACATTTTTGTCCTAATATGCTGGCTGCTGGTTGCATTAGGGGGGTGGCCTTTCTTGAGGGGTACTTTTAAACACAAAATCATTGGTGCCAAGGGATTCTGGCCGCAAGAAGCAGGTGGCCATTGGTCAGGGGGGCCGTTCAACAGGGGGACCACTGTATTATTATGTCTTTTTTGTTCAGTGATATAAATTAAACTTTGTACTTAATATTCAAACCAGGCCCAGACAGTTTCAAGTGTGTGAATGTGTCACATCAATGGAGTACCAATTTAAAAACTTCCCATAAATGTTGCACATTGACTTGCATGCAAAGATAAGCCTGCATGAAAATTTCACAGTACAGTATAGTATACAGTTGTTGATGACTATAAGACCTTGAAGAAACTTGTCACATTTTGTGCATGGTTTATTTTTTTACATTACCTGTTTAAATTCTCTGAAAAATTCCTTGTGTGCTGCATTCCCCTGCATGGCATCTGCTACAATGGTTTTGGCCAGGGATTTGGAACTGCCAGGTTTTCCCACCAAAAACAGAGGAATCCGTAATTCTGTACAGATCACCATCATAAACACATTTTCCTTCAAAGCCATGTTCCGGGCAATGTTCTTCTCCAACTGAACATTTTCTAGGAACACATCCTGGCATCTGGAGATAATGACAAATTTAACAGCACAATGCCTGTAACATGAACTTGCAATAAAATGCATACATCTTAACAGAGCTGGGTACCATGAAAAACTTTGTACTGAGGTATTTCTAAAATACCATGATAGTTACCTTAGTATACCCCAATGATATCAGGGACCAACAATTTAATGTTCTGGGCCAGGGGCCTAACACTTTTTTAAAACAAATTCCATTGCTCAATAGCTGGAAACAATATTTTGTTCTGATTTATAGGAAAATAACAACACATTTCCATTATATTATCAGAGAATAAAATTATCTTATGATAAAGAAAATAACATATCACAGCTCCGAAGAAAATTGCAGCCCCTTGTCAGCACCTTACAGTAGATGAATTTGCTATGTGTATGTTAATTGTATAAGTTGTAATCTAAAAACTGTATGTAAATTAGAATGATTAAGCTTACACTATAGATGTCACCATGTGAAAAACATTGTGGTACTACCTGAAAACTTGTTGCTAAAAATATAGGAAGTCTTGACTAGAGGTGGAAAGATTCATCAACACATTGATGCACGAATAATTTTGCCATACCAGTACAGATATCAAAACAAAAGGTGGAGAATTAATATAAAACAATACATACCTATTCAAGTTACTTTAATATTCAGCAGTCACGAATAATTATTAGTCGTTTACCATTTTATTCTTTAAATTGAGACTTCATCTGCGAGATGTCACAAGCACTGAGTGAGGCACTCATTTTTGTCAGTAAAAAAAGAAAAACCTACCGACAACACCAGCTCACCTTCTACAAATTAACAAACAGTGAAGTAGTTGATAATGTCCTCGGAACCTCACCGATTCAATGCTAATTATCTTAACTCTATTGTATATTCAGTATAAGATACTTAAAATGTGTTCCCCATCTATAATGAAGTATTTTACTCATTATTTAATAACCACTTTTACACAAAACTACTCTCTACCTGGGTCTAATTTGACAACTACACCTCCAGTGTGTCGCACAGTGAAATATGTTGCATTGAATTCTGATTTAATGTAGCTTATTTCCTGCATGATACACAGAAAGTGTCAGAGGAAGAGAGCAACTTTGTGCAAAACTGGTTATTAAATGATCTTTAAAGTACTCAGATCATACATGGGGAATAAATTTGCAAAGTCTCTTTCATGCAAGAGATATTTAAACAGTGACTGGATAAACAAAATTAGTACAGAATCAGTCAAGGGACATATTTCAAACCACACGAGTCTGTCACCTTGTGTAAAAAATTTTTATAGAAGCAGAGAGGATGCTGTCAATAGTTTCCCAACTTCACTAACAAAACCAAGTGCCTGTGGCAATGGCAGCTATCTTGCATCTGCAGGAAGTACAATATGATAGATTTTATTAGTATTCATCCCCACTCCCACATCCAGACATGTGCTAGACGAGATGTTCCTTGCATGAAGAAATTGCAATATTTCTTCTGTTCTGAAGAAAACACCATAATGTCACCCAAGTTTAAGTGAAGACATGAAATTGGTAATAAGATGTTTTTAAAGCATTTATGCAGTGTGAAACAAAGGGTGTGGTGACCTAGAGGAGTCATGCAGCTGGTCAAATCAGACAGCCTGAGATGACCTAAATGGATGAATTTTTAAAATCACTGACAACTAAAAGGTAGTCTGTTTGAAAGTATTTTTGTTACCTTGTCATGGAAAAGAACAGGGAATAAATAGATGCCAAGTCTATTTATGGCTGTAATCTGGAAATACAACCAAGATGTCAACACACATAAAAGGGTGCCAATTTCCACTGACAAACCTTCTAAAAATGGAATGACCATCAAGTTGATATGAGTATCGATAATGTATCATACTGTGGGCTGTGTAATGTGCATCATATTGATTCGTGACACAGGTGTATTGTTTTACCCCAAGTGTTGACACTGAAGCCTACAATTTACTAGCTACACTAATGATATCATAGAAAAACTTTGAGTGGAATGCCAACAACAGGGCAAGATATTTAATCAGAAAGGCCCAATACACTTGCTCAAGAACAAATGAGAAAATATTTAGTGGACTTGAGAAATCATGTAACATTCAAACAGAAAACAAATGCTCTCCTGAAAATCTAAGGATGGTTTGCAGTCTTACAAAGAAATGCCTGTACTTTACACATTACCACATGCTAATAAATAACTAAAAAAATAACATTATTTCAATCAAAATTTTTTCCAAAAGCTGGACTAAGCCCAAATATCTTTCAATACTGAGCTGTATGTATAAAATCCACACTCTAATCAAACAAACTTAAATTGATAGATTTATCGAATAACTAAATAGTATGTGTCACTGGACTTACACAGAAATTTCCTGTTCAATTTGATTAGGTCCATATGGCAGATGGCATGGAGCACCAAAAAACTGTGCCACATGTCTCCTGTACTCCTCTCTGTTCTTCAGGCAGGCATGGTAACATACACCCAAAGCCAGGACCAGAGATCTAGTTATATCATTCAGATTTTGGTTCTGGAATAAAAAATTTGAAAGTTTGCACCATAAATTTCACCATCTCTAGAAATACATATGCAAATCACAGAGAATGTTGCAATCTTACATGACTGAAAATACACATTTGAAAATATATATGGCTTTGCAAAAGTATGAAACAAATTTCACTACTTTCCAATATTTTGTTTTCATCACTTGGCCTTTTTTTTGTTGCCACAACCAAACCCTATGAAAACTCATGTCTAAATGTTTCCCTTAAATATTAAATATCTGATCCATAGCTTTATTTAAGTTCCTTTTTGTGCATTTTATGACAACCATGGGTTATTTTATTTTCTAAAAAATAATTTGACTTAATTAAGGCTAAAGAATATTGCTGTCCCCCATATAATGAGAAAATGAAGTTTTTGCAGGTGGGTGGGTGTAAAACTAATTTTAATTATGCAATACTTACCCATAGCTATTGTTTAGCACTCTTTTTCATGCCAAAAAATCAACCATCCATCTGATGTGCATACATCCTCCTTTACAGTGAAGAATTGGCAGTATGATGCAATCCACAATGCAACTCTCCTTGTCCTTAGTATGTTATGTGCAAAAGGAGCACAGATAGTTCATGTTTTCATACATGACTGTTACATCAGAACATCAGAATTGGGTAGGAAGTGGGCATTAGACAATAGCTATGGGTAAGTATTGCATAATTAAAATTAC
>JAECUM010015365.1:0-43548 GCA_016617855.1 Megalonaias nervosa
CACGGACACTCATGCTACATGTATATACACTACAACAGAGCTGTGGGCAGAGTATAGTTTCATTATGTACAAGAGAATTTTCTAAATTCGAACTAATCAAAATGAAACATTTTCTTATCATAAATATTAACTATTTATTGTTAATTTCATATAACATCCATATCTTAAATGTGATAATGCCTAAAAACTATGCAACGTTTAATGTTGTTATTTTTTTTTTTTTTTTTTTTTTTTTAGCTCACGCATAAAAACTGTGTACTTCGGATGACACGTCACGCCACAGTTCTCATTAGCATATTTGTATTAATCCACCGCATGTAAACATTGGCGTGTGAACTATATTGCACAAGGGAGGAGTTCTTTCTTACTTTAAAGGATAATATTGGGTGAGAAAAATAATCTACGTTGGGATTTGGACCGAGACAAGGAAATCCCAATCGCGGGGTTACATTATATGTCTCCGCGCTTGGGCAAGCCTCGTGGGGAGACAAATAATGTAACCCCTTGACTGGGATTTCCTTGTCTAGGTCCAAATCCCAACATAGATTCTATATATCTCGAGACTGCTGATGTTAAAGCACCTGATGTTTATTATAGCAACGATAATTTATCAGAATCATCATCATCACCGTCTGTGAACGATCCAGTCACGAGACATAACACAGTCTATCTGAATGGTCCAGGTGGTTCTGGTTAAACAACACGTGCAATAGAATTATTTAAAAACTCTGACATGATGTGTTGACGCCAACTCACCGGCTTGCCAGAGAAATGAGACAACGTGATGTCAACGCATGCACGTATCATAGTTTCTTTAGATGGCAAGGTGATGCATGGACCCCCGAACGAATGGGTGAGAAATATATCCTGAGAATAATTATCTGGGATGAGATTTGTACAGTATCCAAAGAAACATTACAGACATTTCTTGATTAGTTATCAACAAAATCTACTGCAATTATCATGAAAGCGATCGTGAACATCTTCCGCCGTTAACAAGTGAATCAAAACATGAATGGTTGATCAACTATGTTAGCCACTATGAAGATTTGTACGATTATCGATCACATGACGAACAACTACGAGATTTGAGATGATACAGCAGCGACGTGAAGAGGGCAGATAGACACTTGCAGCTGAGTATAGATTTATCAAATTACTCCAACGCGAAATGGAATTGTCGTTGGCGGATTTACGCGAACAACATGATATAGCTAAAATTTGCTCCATTGGCAAGCGCCATTGAGAAAATACGATCAGATTTGTCTCGACAGTATGAAACTCGAGCGGCTGTAAGTGCACGTGCGAAACAACTAAAAACCATTATATTGGAATCTATTAGGATTCCTGCAGAATGAGAAGAATAGACCAAACAACAACAAAAATTAACGATAAAAAAATTAACGACAGAAAAATGTAATTTTTTTTGGGGGGGTGTTGTTTGTTTTTGTCATTGGCCTAGAGAAGCCTCAGGGTCTGTCAGGCACATACAAACTAACAGTTAATTTTCCACCACGTGTATCCAATAAATGACCGTCTTGTTCGGTTAGACGAAAACGTATTCCTGACATCGATGGATTATAACATCATAAATAAACAGGATTAACGGGTACCGACACAATCAAATGACCCGGCGGGACATCCGGAGAAAAACTGTAAAGAAAGAATCCCTGCTGGGCCTGCCCTAATGCCTGCATTACAGGCTAGATTTACGGAAACCGTCGATGTGATGTTGACAATACCCGGCGATACATGACGACCAATACCATCCGGATCGTTGTTATATTGGAGGAGTTGTTAATCATCAGATTGTGATTGTCTTATCACCGGTCATCCCAGCACAGTTCTGATTGAGGACTCATATATGCAAACGGCATAATCCGGCTTCGATATTTCAATGGCGGCACTCAACATTGGCTCGTTTACCTTTATAGCGATCGTTAATTCTTTTCCTGTTATTGATATAATTTTGTGCTGAAGTTCGTCATTGATTTGTTCGATTTGGTATGATCCTATCGGAAAACAAGCGGTAAACTTGCCGATTTTATAGAGGAAAACTGGTTAATTATTAGCGTCTAATGCACCAAATGATTTTTCTCTGATATTTGGCCAACGATAATAAACTCGCAATAGTGCCAGTGCGATTTCAAGTAACCGACCATTTGGCGCTTTTCTCGTAGTTGGAAAACCAAAATCGAATTCCGGTTGTGTTGACGTCGTTGATATCATTGTGGTCGTCGTTGGTGTTGTGTTAGCGATGATCTACTCTAGTCTTGTGATTATTTCTGCGGTCATTTTTATCTAAAAGGCGGATTCTAAATGTGGCTTTGGCAGCGATGGCAACGGTATGTTGGCGTTTCTGTGATATCGATAATAAATATCCCTAACTGCATCAAATTCATTGTCTGATATTCCAACGTCGTTTAACCTCGCTGACAGTATCGATGATATATTTATGCACGCATATGTCGCAGCGTAAGTTATTTCTGTGTGCTCATGTATATTTTTACTAGCACATGGCGATATTTGTTTCGCGATAATATTGAGTATACCAGCTACACCAACCATAACAGAGACACCGATTCCAACAACGGGCTGTACCACGTGCGTACCACGTGCGTCGCTGATAATGTGCCGATTAACGTCGTTGTTTCAGCGACCAGAGAGGAAACCGCTTATACAACATTCTCAATGACGATGATTCGTCTGCGGTATTTTTTTTTTTTTTTATTTTCTCATATGCTCGTCGATCACTTCTTCCAGCGATTCCTTCCACGCACATGCTTGATTATAGCGAAAGGATTATGTGGGATTCATTATGATACTAAGTTACTAATTGAGGTGTTTTCTTGACTAATTCCAGACACCACCAATATGTATTTGCGGTTATGGTTTTTTCTTCTGGATCCAGTATCAACATTTCCTCGACATTTTGCTTGAACAAGACTGAGCCGGTTCCGGAAAATCTATCTGTGGAATGACGCCATAGATATGTCGTAAATATCCTAAATTTATTGGCGCTAAACACAGAGATCCTGTACACCACGGTAACCTCAACGGTATATTTGATGGAGTTGTTTTGTTTTGTGACCACGTTGCCGATCCAGACGCTACTGTGTATACCTAGTTGATGAGCGGAGTTGCATGAACAACATGATCTTGAATCGCTAAGATTTTGTCGGCGCTGTCAACAAGGTGTGTACGAAAGTCAGCGAGCTTAATGTCGACGACCGTTGGATTTCCAAAGAAATTATCTATGGTCCTATTAATGTTTCTACTCAAACGCGTTTACATGATTAGTATATTCAGATCTGAGCGTGGTCAACCCATCATTGATTGTCATTAACGAGGTCATCATCGGGATGTTGCTGTTGTCCACTTATTTCTTCGTTACAGCGTCATCGTTTGATGTTGGTTCTCTCAAATTAGCAATGCTATTTCCGCTCATGTTGAGATCGCCAGTCATTGTATCACCGGCTTTAGTGTGTGTGTGTGTGTGTGTGTGTGTGATTTAGATTTTTAACGTAGCTTTAACAATTTTTCAGTCATATCACTACGATGTCTGCACCGTGGCAGTTGATAGTGATGTCTAGCACTGAGGCATCATGCAGCAGACATGTAGCATCATGTCCCACCCAGTCACATTATCCTGACACCAGGCCGACCAGTCCTAACACTAACCTCTTAATGCTGAGCGCCAAGCGAGGCAGCTGTTAGTACCATTTTTGTAAGTCTTTAGTATGACTCGGCCGGGGATCGAACCCACGACCTCCCGCATCCGAGGCGGACGCTCTAACCACTAGGCCACCGGAGCTGTCCTACCGGCTTTAGCAACATTTTTGCTGATCTCAGTTTTGATCGTGGTGTTGTTGTTGTCCATGTATTTTTTGTTGCCATATCATTGTCTGATTTTGGTTCTCACGCATTGATAACTGTATTTCTGCTCATGTTGAGATCGCCATACATTATGTCTCCAATTTTTCTAATACGTTCAGCAATCTCTCCCATGACTGTTAGAATTTGAATCCCTCGATTCTTTAATCTCTCCGGTTTAAGTGAACACCACTAAGTTATCTTCTGTGGCACCTGGAAGTCGCAGAATCATATCTGTCAACGGGATATTGCTTGTCTTTAACCGTCCGTGCTAATCCTGAAAAACAACAGCCTCATTTGTGTCAACATCGGCGACATGCAAAAGATCAGGAAGTTCATCTTGTGTTGCGTATTTGGATAAATCAATGTCGGCCTGGGGCTTGCCTTTAGCAGATCTTCCATAAATATCTACCATTATGTTAATGACCTGTTCAAAATGAATGTTGTGTGTGAACTATTTTGGCCCGGTCAATAACTGTTTCTCAGCAAAAACAATAACTTTTATAGTGTCAGATCGCTTTGTAAATTCTGGTAATGTTCTGTACATTATGCTAATCTCAATCGGATTATTTATCTTGAAAATGATAGAGTCTTTTGGAGATGAAATAATCACCCCACAATTACCCTCTACAAAATTTATTTCAACGCTGTTTATATCTGCGCTATTAATATCATAACCAGATAAACTGAAATATTGTTAACCTATCACTTCTTGTTGTTAACGACGTCCTTATCGCGACATTACCGTCGTCCATGTACTTCTTCGCTGCAGCGTCATCGGCTAATTTCGGTTCTTCCAAACCAGCAATTCTATTTCCAGTCATGACGAGTGAACCTGTTATCATTGGTTGCACCTAAAACTCGAAGGATAATATCAGCCCACTTAATATTGCTCGTCTTGCTGATCCTGAAAAATAACTACCTCATCCAGATCAACCGATGAGACGAATAAGATCAGCAAGTTCATCTCGCGTCACATACACAAACAAATCAACTTCACTTGGGCACTTACGTATATCAGATCTTCCATAAATATCTACCGTTATAAGCCACTAATCTGTTTTAAACGACCACATGTGTATTTATGCACGACTTTATGCGTCGGCAACTCTGATGATCTTGACACGGCGTTCAAGTATCGCAAGCACTTCTGGACCGCATATTGGTGAATACGTTGTTATCTGTGTCCCTTTTTGAGATCTTTATGCCCTGTCCTGTTGCTTTTTTAGTGACATACGGCAGCTGTTTCAACTGCACCATGTGCAGTTGCTTTTGCAACAGCTGGGGCCGCTGCTGTAATTAGCGCTGGTAACGCCGCTAGAAACGGAATTATAACGCCGATTTTTGTAGTGTCGCTACAGTTCTTGCTTTCTTGGTGTCATTGTAGTGTTTGAGCTGACGTTCAGTCAACGATAATTTATTTGGGCCTTGCAACACGGCTGTTTTCAGTTATTTTTGCCCCAGAATTCTTCTTCGACACGGATTGCAGCTTTTAATCTGACCAGGTGTCAGAGTAACATTAACGTGATGATATGACATTATTACATCATGAATGATCTAATTACATGATCGGAAAACACTTACGTGTTTTCAACGGGCGCATCTTTGACTCTCATTCGTCCACCAACACCTTCAAGCAGCATTGTTTGTCTGAGAGTATAACAGCGGTTGCTCTGTAATTGGCAATAGCACCTGGTGTTAGGCGAGCCCGAAAATTTATATCAACGACTGATTGCCTAAGCAAATCTAGGTGTTCGAGTGAGAAATAATAGATCGGATACAACGACGTAAAATCTCGTTGAGATATCTGCAAACCAGAATCAACATTCTGTTCACGACCCATAAACGTCATCAAACGATGATATATACGTGCAACTTCATTATTCTCAAAATTCAATAACACTTCTTCAGATGGTTCTTGATGGCCATTTATCTTCAGAGAGACTTCAGAAACTCGAAGCGGGTCAAACGCCATTGGGTTTTGCACCTGCAAGCCTACTCTGACATTATCCTGAAAAACTATGAATATATGCCGTGGAGCTGAAACTTCCTGCTGTGATACTATCTACCATGTAAATAACCAGCAACGATACTCTATACACTGTCTGTGCTCATCGTCAACCATGACAACGTTGACTTTCTGCCACTGTCCATGAAAGAGGCGTAGCCGTTGTTCTTTGAACGAGTGGTGGTGACATTGTTGGCATCCACGACGAAAATTTTGTCAGCATTATTTTACCAGCATCACCAACAGGGCGCCAGATTCTATCGTCGTTGGTGGCTTTTCTGACAAGCACAATTGTTTGTTTAGCACCAAAAATAACTTTTCTGACATTTCTGTAGAATCCAATGATGTGAGATAGTGGAATTACACATGAAAATTCTATGTTATTACCCGTTAACATTGACCGCCGTGCTGCAAATCCCAGGATGAGTTCTGGATTGATGTTCTGCAGTGTTGCAAAATCAGCGGCAGGTTGTGGTATCGCTCCAGCTGCTGCAACATCGGAACTAGCCTGTACTAATTGTACAATGAGACGCTGCCTATCGTCAAGGTGGTCAGCAATGTCCTTGGCGAACATTATTGATGGACCGGCAGACCGTGAATAATCATCGGAATACTTTGCCAGACCTAGCATTGTCGTGGCAACATCAACACTTTCCAGATATGATTAAATGTTTTATATACGTGGCACTGTTAAATAATGTAATAACACCATTATTAACAAAACCAACTCTAACTTCAGCTGTATATGCTGTATCATCTGTTTTCAGAAGTCTTCCCTCAATCTCAAGGAATGCCACAGCTTGCAGAAAATATCTGCTTGTATCCTGCACTTGTAGCTCGATTCGTTCACGTGCATCAGGTACACGTGCATCATAAGAATAATACTGATAATGACGCACTGATTCATCTTTTAGGACTGGTTCGTTCATGTCAAATGCTGAATCAGATACACGTTTGAACATTTTATTATAATTCGTTGTTGTCTGAAACGATGTTCTGACACCGATCAATATTGCTACTACCTGCTATTAGGTTTGCGGTTATATTTTTTTTCTGTCTCAGCTGCGGCTTGTTTTGTCGATGATGGCACTCCAGCTAATTCTTTCAGCCGCTCATTTGCAGCTTGATTTATTATTTTGCTGACACTTGCTGGCATCACTTCGGTACTGGGCAGTTTTACTGGAATACTTACGTCGGTGCTGGGCAGTTTTACAGGAACGCTTGCGCTGGAATGCTTCACTTTGTACTGTTGTTTTTGTCGTACTAATCGCGAAAGTCTGTCTTTGACGGCCGAGAATGCTTTACCAGCAAGATTATCAACAGTGCCAATAGCCTTATCACGAACAACTTCGATGGCTTTCAGAAATAATTGTTTTGCAATCGAGATAATCTTTGGGGCTATCCTTCTGAATAAACCTTGAACAACATCGCAGAGTCCATCTCCGTAGATCATTTTATAAACCAGTAATAATGAATTTATCACTCTGACGCGTTGAGGTCTACATTGGGCATTGTGTATAATCAGGTTATGTTGTTATCCCCTATCAAATTGATCATTTACTGTAGTAATCGTCGGTAATTTCATCACATGAGGTCACGTTACTGTGCTAAAAATAACTATGCTCTATAACTCGCTGAAATTTACAGGCAAAATTGATTATTGTACATTCTGTAGAGACCTATTTTCAGCAGGCTTTTTAGGAACACTCTCTAATATGTTGATAGCAGACCTATTTTGCTTGACTCACTCTACCTGTAGACTACAGATAGAGTACGAATTTAGATATATTATTTATATTTCCTAAATAACACTGTGTATACTGATATATTCTCTGTGAAAACATCCCACAGTCTGTTTAGAAACGTTTTCAATTATTGTGATAGCAGACCTATTTCGCTTGACTAACTCTGCCTGTAGACTGTCATCGTATTGATTTATGATTTTGTCCGTTATTGATGTACATATACGGATTTCTCTTCACTCGGCAATGTACGTAGTACGAATTTAGATATATTATTTATTTTTGGTAAATGATACTGTTTATGTATTTTATTTCAACTGAATATTCTGCAGCAGGGGATAATTATAAATTATCTGAAACGTTTTTTTATTTATCGTCAGAAGCAGGTATTTATATTTGGTTTTAACAGATATCTTTCGAAGTTGCGATAGTGTAGTGGTAGACATCCTTCTGAATTTCTAGTATTTTGTTTCGTATCTATGAATTCACCGGAGGGGTGGGGTGGGGTATGTACATGTGACCATAAAGGGGAACTCCTTTCCCCCACCAATTTATGGCAAAAAACGACCGTAGAGGTAAAGAGCCCAAAAATAGCCAGAGATAAATACAGCCAGAAATACATGAAAGATACAGCCAGAAATATATGAAAGATACAGCCAGAAATACATATTGAAAATCCAAATGTAAAAACTGACCTCATTGAAGGGTACCCCATGAAGGGACCTTATGAATGGATATAAACTGGCACAAATAAATATAACTTGCAAGGAATTGGCAACTAAACTGGCATAGACAAAAATCTCAACCTCGACAGTCTATTTTTGCTTTTTGCTGCTTAAAATAATAAAATAATTAACTATATACAACGATTGGTTACTGAAATAGAGCTTTGCGTTACTTTCACCCCCTTGCTATGTTATTCATATTCTGACTAAAACAATATTCACATTTTATGGCAATAAAAAAAGTCACGATGTGTCACATATAGTTTATGTTACTGTTCGTTGGTCATTCCATCGGTTCCATATATTATCTTTTTGCTGATATTTTTCACACACACCCTCTGTCCGCCATTTTCTCTGCTCACCCCCTCCTGCTGTCTACTTCCAACGACGAATGTATGGAGTATCGGCTGTTGTCTTTTATCATAGCAATCCTCAGGACCTCAGAATCAGACTTACCGAGTTTCTGTTATTCGTGTCCTCCCCTCCCCATACCTCGTATCAGCCCCTTGCGGCTCTACATACAGGTGTCGAACACTCTTCACAAAAAAGCAAACTTTTCCCCAAGTATCTGTTCCTGGGGTATTCCTAGAGAGGGAAATCAGAGCTCGGCTGGTGCAGTGTGCTGTGACGAGATTTTCCCGCGTTATGCCAAAGATTATTTTATATGTTTTGTATGTTGTTTAAATTTTCATTATTTTCAAAGTGTACTATAGTGCAGGTATGCTTTCATTATTTTCAGGTAACACTTTGACATTGAAACAAATTCGCGAAACCATTTGAATCAATATTTACTGAAGCAAAGACTTTTAAAATGTTGACGCAATAGCGTGAGTGACGTATTATCGATTTTAATTCAGTTTTTGTAAACAGTTCTGAATATTTTGTTATAAATCTTTTTATTTCAATAAATTTAATGCAGATCTATGAGCAAACTAACGTACTGTAAAATAATTTGCCACTGCATTTGCAAAACCCTCACACTTGTAAATATACGTGTTTGACGTGACTTGGGTAAATGACAGTGACATAAAACTGTAGGAGACAGAATAATTCTGCTGAGCAAAGTGTATACTGTAAAATCTGCAAGCTTTTAATGTATTTTTCGACTGATATTAAGACCGACTTTGATAAAGTTTTCAGATATAATTTTCTGTCATATCCTACAAAATTTTGAGGTGGTTCTGTCGTTTTAAAGATACTCGCAAATCCAAGGAAGATGGCCCGCTTTCTTGCAAGCCACTGTATGCGATTGATGCGCGGGAAGCGGTTGCTGTAAACAATGCAATCGATAAAGTTACTCGATACACAGTAGAAGATCTATTATCACGAGCATTAATTTGGCAACCGTTTCTAATATATGAAAGAATAATTTGAAGCTTAGAAATGCGTATGCAAAATATATCCGGCATTCCAATATCTGATGAAGAACAGACTCCGGTTGAAACCGCCAAAGAACTGCTCACCGAATATGAAACGTTTCAATGAGATTGTCATCGATGATGAAAACGAACAGACACTACAAATCTCTCGATATAGCCGGACTTTCAAGACAGTTTTCTATGCACTATTTTGCTTGTGTCACTGGACATTCGTGCGGCTCCAAAGTATTGCCAAAAGTTGTGGAACACTCGAAATACCCGTCCGCGTACCTGTACCTGATGCACCGATGTACTTTAAGACAACACATCGGTGCATCAATTGGCTGTCATAACAGACTTCTTGAAGGAGCACAGCATCCAAACTTTGTCACATCCTCGATACATTCCTGATTTTTGTCCATGTGTTAGGTATTTGAATCCCGTAATCAAAGATTAGCTAATGGACATGCGATTTAGAAACCGTCATGCGGTTGGAAATGCATATGTATGAACAACATACCAAAAAGTGAGTATGACATGGCATTTAATAATTACATAATTGAACTGAGAAGGTGTGAGGAGTAGCATGGGTAGTACTTGGAGAGGATGCAGGGATTTACTGTTCACCAATAAATAACTTTGCTGTACAGCGCACTTATATTTATAACTTTTAAATAGCTCTCGTATGTATTGATTTATCGCTGGATTTATGTTATTGTTGTTGTTTACTTACAGATTTTGGCAAAAATTCGTGATCAACCCCTCTGAGGAATCCTATTTCTACTTGTCCGTCGTGGTTATGTTTGCAGTCCTATACAACGCAACTTTCATCATTCTCCGAGCTGCCTACCCGCACGTTCACCATGGCATGTACCTACCTATATGGTTCACACTGGACTATTTGTCGGACACAATCTACATATTGGACATGTTCATGCAATCTAGGCTAGGTAGCGACTTTGTCAAAACGATATAAAATGAACCATGATTTCAGACGGTACTTATTCTCTATTTTTAGCTGACCAGGCCGTAAAGCCAAGTAAGCTTATGGTATGATCTTGCGTACGTAGTGCATAGTCTGTCCATCATTCGTCAACAATTGCTTATTAACACTCTGGAGTCCATAATTTTAATTGATTTCCATTTGACTTAAAATATCGGCTTGTGTCTTCAAAATCTCAGATGAATTCAATTATAAGCGAGATGGATGCATATTAATGAGGTGATCATGGCGATATGACTGGCTGATCATGTTACCACTTTGGAGACCATATATCTAATCAGACTTTGGAATATATGCTTATATCGTCAAGATCTCGCACAAATTTATTAATGAGCTAAATACGGTCCAGATTTTGGATGGTTCGATATTAGCAACAGGATTGTCGTAAGGGGCGGACGATACGGTATCCTCCCGTGGTTTGAAGCGGGGGGGGGGGTCTCGGAGTCTGCGGTATTTTTTAAGAATGGGCGGGCACGCTACAGATGACGCTCACGGGAGGGGGGGGGGTTGTCGTTTGTCGTTTTCTCCCGCGTAAACTTTCGAGAGCCCTGATGAGCAGGATCTGTACCTGTTAATGATGTGGTCTTCTGTCTGATTGGTTGAGCCTGTTTCCACTCTGGAAACCAAAACTATCTATCAAACTTGGAATATGTACTTTTTCTTAAAAGTTTTGGATGTGTTCAATAATGATCAGGATCCACGCATTGATTATCAGGGTGTAAACTATTATCAGCAAGATTTAAATATTATAATGGAGTAATCGTGTATCTGATTAGCCAAGCTTGTTACCGCGCTGGAGACCGAATTTGATCGAATTTTTATTCATCTTCGTGATTAAGTTTATATTATTGAAATAAACATAGCGCATGTGCTATTTGTAGCTTCGTCTCCGTTAATACCTTTGTTAGATTTTAGTGATCATTTGTTAATTATGGGGTGTCTGTGTTTGTAATGCATTTTTCAATCCGAGTAATTAGCCAATTACTCAGAACAGGCGTCATCATGACGGCATGAATAACTTCGCAAAATAGACCCTCCCTAATTTTTTTTAACTTTTAATTCTCTGGATATTATAGGTATACGTATTTCGTAATTTGAGATAAGAATAATTCGTTGTATTGGGTGTTTTGATCATGTTTTGCACTGCATTGTCTGAAGTACTAATATTCGGCTTGGAGAAGCTTACTAATGAGTCATATAAACGTGAATCAAAATACAAAATGCATGTTTGAAATTAGAGTATCGTGATGTGTGTTCATTAGGCGATTAAAGAGAAGTTATTTATAGTACTTGTGCGTTTAAGAACCCTACAGTTGACAACCACTCTTGTCTTGAGGTTCTTGGAAATAAGGGGAAACATGGGCTTCAAGCTGCGCTCACTTAGTTGTTTGATACGCTCGGTATGAAACTAATTGCGTGTAACAAATAAAGATTTTCTGGTGGCAATGTCAGTCCGAAACACTTGGTCGACGAAACCCAAAGTTCATCACCGTTCATAGACGACTTGTCAGTGTTTCCAGCAACAATATTGAAACTCATGATCAAAGCTGAATTCTTGATTCTTCGGAAAGGCGTCAAAGGCGACATGTTTTCGTCGTAATCGACATTAAACTGGATATAATTTCTGGGTTAGATTTTTACGTCTTCATAAGTGCAACATTAGTATTACTGAATGTACACTAAGGACGTAGCGATTGAAACTACCGTGTTATTTTTGGGATCTTTGGGATGTAATTGGATTACTGTGGCTGAGAACATAGAGATCCCAGCAGAGAGAGAGAAGTTGCTGCGGTTTCCATCTCTTTTTTTTAAGTGTTATGAGTATTCAATTTAATTGTTTGTCTGTTAGTTTTAACATTTTTTTTTATTTCATTACATGTTATTGTAATGTAACATTGTTTGCTGGACTTGACCTTGTCCAAAACTGAATTCATTTCTGCTTGACCTGATTGACTTTTTTTTCTTATTTCATTTATGTAAATAACTAATAATAGCTTCATTATTCTCTATGTGTATGAGCTTATTAACCGAAGTATTATATCAGGTAAACAAAGAAGGAGTAAATATGTTGATCAGGGTCAGGGCTTTGGAGATTCCCAAGTGAATTTTATAGGCTGTTGTGTTGTAAATGCTCAAGGCTCATTAGATCATTCTAGAAGGTTATTTTCCATTAGGTAATGGTTATTTTTAGAAAATGCAAATTATGACCTTGAGATCAAGCAGAAGAAAACTATATTATCTTGTGACTGTGAGAATTTTGCCAGTTGTGCTCTAACATCTAGCACTTTACGTTGTATTATGTTGTGACCAGTTTGGGCTGAATTTTATGTTCGTCAAATTGTTGAATTCAAGTGATTATTTTCTCTGGAAATACAAAAGTGCTCTGACAAAATTCTTGGATAAAGACATTCATTAGAATTTATACTGATTTCAAACCTGGAATAATATTTCTGTGATTCTACAAGAGACTGTTGACACATCAATACTTCGAAGACCATAACAGACGCGTCATCGCCTTAAATTTTGGATCTCTTTGGGACTTGAACTAAATTTCATTCAGGACTTTTTATTACTAGGACACGTGTCTTTAATTCTTGGATTATTTTTGGATTTAATTCGCAATGCCGTAAGTTCTTTTTTCTCATTTTTCACTTTGTCTTCTAGGGAAATAAATTATTTGTTAAATTTTACAAAGCTTGTTGTCTTCACTCTTTTCTGTTACTTATTTTAAGAGCATAGACTCGTAACACAAGGAAGTGACATCCAAAGTGCCGCTCGATGTTTGTTTCTTCATAAACAGGTATCGATTTAAATTAGTTTAGTCGACCGTGAACACTTGAAATAATTATGGCTATCCAGTACGATGATGTGAGGCTAGAGGCAATAATGCATGTCAGTAATTATAAAATTAGAATTAAAATTGACAAAATCACATTCGAATAAGTGTTTTCATGAAAAGTTAAATTTGGACTGTTTCGTAGTATATGTGTCCATACAGTAAAGCATTTAAAAGTATTCATATAATTTAAAAAATACAGATTAAGAAGAGTTCCTTTTTAGTCTAATAGATAATATGACCCGTTATCATGACACAGTGTCATAAGGCGGTTTCCTTATCGTGACACAGACTGTCATAAGGCGGTTTTCTCCTTTTATAAGTAAGTATAGGGGTGTAGTGGATTTGTAGAGCTGTAGATATGCGGCTGTTTTGGATTTGTAGAGCTGTTGGCATTGTGTTGTCTTGGATTTGTATAGCTGTAGAAATGGGGATATATTGGATTTGTAGAGCTGTAAACATGGACTGTTTTGTATTTATGGAATTGCAGACATGAATTACTCTTTATTTCTAGAGCTGCAGACACTGGGTTGATTTTGATTTCTAGAGCTGCAGACACTGGGTTGATTTTGATTTCTAGAGCTGTAGACATTGGGTTGATTTTGATTTCTAGAGCTGAAGACACGGGGTTGTTTTAGATTTCTAAAGCTGCATTCACTAGTATATTTTGGACACGTTCAGTCTTATACTTCAAGTCATACAGGTCATGTAAGCATTCTTTACCGACTATTTTAGTAATATGTGTCATTTTTTAGAATTTGATCATACATACATCTAACTGAAAATTACTCACTTTATTTGGATCTTCATACATCCATATTCCTCTGAATGTTCCTTATTTACACGATCAGAGAAATATATACGGCAAAAATCAATGTTAAAATACCTGGACATTCTAGGACAAGGTTCACCTAATGGTGTAATCCAGAAAAAACTGGATTGAGTGTCGCGTAATGTGACGTCACAGCGAAAGTTTTGTATGCTGAAAAAATATTTGTACTACCCTGTTGAATTATTATGACAGACCCGATATTCTCGTTACTTGACCCATTTTAGTATCTGCCCACTTCAGTCAACTACAGAGCGATCAGTAATTTTCATGTGGAAGACTTTTTATAACATATAAGATGCAGAGCATTCAACAATCAGGACTGGCAATATTTTGATTAAACTACATCAGTATTGAATTTTAGAACAATTACTATTTAATTCAATTTGCGTAAATGCGCCTACATGACCACGTTGACATTCACTTTAGACATGAGGTGTTTTGCACCGGTAGAGATGTAGACTTAGGAGTCTTTGGATTTCTAGAGCTCTACTCTTAAGTATTGCAAGGGCTGACCTTGGAACTCTATAAATAATAATAATAATAATAATAATAATAATAATAATAATGAGGACTTTGTATGGCGCCTAATCTTTAGAAGCTCTAAGCGCTTTACAACATTTGACAACACTTAAAAAACATATATAATGATATGATTACAAAAATAAAAACAAACACCACGAAATTAGAAAACAGAAAACATGCTGTAAATAGTTAAGGTAAGGAAACATTATTAGGTCTTTAAGTCTGTTCTTGCAGTTGAAATAGGTGAATTTTAAGAGCGCTCTTGAATGAGATCACTGTGTCTTTGTGTCTAAGTTCAGTGGGCAATTCGTTCCACGTTGCTGGGCCCTGGTATGCAAAATAATGTTGTCCATATGACATGACAACACTTTTTTTCCCATCCAAACGTGTAAAACCAAATAGGCATTATCTCTACTTATGGTTAATGAAAGTTGAACTACAGAGCCGTATATCGCACGATACATTGTCAACATGTGAAACGTAAAAAATAGCAACCTTTTTCATGTGAAACGTAACATACAGAACTGCGTACATGCTTTGTTCAAATTAAACAGCATAGTCCTGTAGATGTCGTTGGCGTGTCGACCAGTTTACATACCTTAGTATAATTCTTCCATCAGGCTGATATTTTGATGATGAACATATTATTTTAACTATGCAGGTCCGTGAAGCAATATCTTTATTGCAAAGGTATATTTATAAATTTTACTACTTTCAAGACAAACTATATGATACTTCTATTTTGATTAGAAACTCATATATCAATATTTAAATATTTTTAGAGATAAGGAGTAGTGTTAGTGTACCGACTTTGCACCCTTTGTATCTTTTTGGGACCTGATACACGTCACAGCCTCTTTCCTCCATGACCTGCCAATCGAGTTGTATGTTGTGCGCAACCTGTAGATGATTAGCTTTGATAATCCACCAACGTGACCAGACAGGGGATATAGAGGCTTATAACGTAAATCAGAGTCCTAAAGGGTAAACAGAGAACAAAAACCGGGGAGATTAATACTACTCATACTGTGTGCAACCCATGGACGATTAGAACGTGGGCATATTTTTGAGACTGCGTATGGTATCTGTACACAAAAAAAAAAGAAAAAAAGTCCTTTAAAAAAAAAAAAAAAAAAAAAAAAAAAAAAAAAAAAAAAAGGCTGTGCGATTACATCATCCACAACTGATGCATGTTTCATCAAAACAGTCGATCTTACATAGCCTTAGAGATAAGCTATTTTGGTTTAATTTGCACCGGCTCAGAACAGCTTTTATGATCGAAACACAACTGAATATTTCGAGTGAAAGAGCTGGAAAAATCCGGTTGGCCTACAATTACTATCTATGCTTACGATCACACGTGGCATAAATAGTAATGGCTTATTTTTATATTAGCTTACAAGGGAGGATCCGATCAAGTGTTTTCCAAACCGCTTTCTTTACTATAAAAAAATACGTCGTTTTCATTTACACTGTCTACACAAGCCATAGCCAAAGACAAATAACGCGCTTTACTGTCAGGCACAAGACAGCTGGTTAGAATCTACGTTTCGAATCTAAGTCTAGCTGGTGAATATGAAAGTCAACTTTGATGATTGTATGGTCGATTTCAGTAACGGATAATCTTTGAATCGTATCTCAAATTGATTTGGACTGCGCACATTAGTTGACTGTAAAAACCTCACATGCTTAAGATTAGTCGCGTACCAAAATCTCAAAGAACTGATTCAAAAGCACAGCTTGGACGGAAAAAATTCCTTTTATCTAAAGTGCATTTCTCACTATATCAACGTTTCATGGATCCAGTTACATACCAACACTAGAGCGGGTCCCGTCAAGGTGAGTTATAAATGCAAAACTCGTTTACAACAGATGTTTTGAATGGGCAATTTTGTATGCGTTATATCCGGCAGGTGATGACCAAGGCATGCCTCGAAAATACTGGCAGCACCTGGGTGAACTCAACTTTGGTAATATTGAATTTCACGTGCAGGTTACTAAGTCCACACTGAACAAATTTCAAAAACTTAACCCAGATATCGCTGTTCATGTATTCACTTTCGATAAAGGCATATACCCGCTTAACATATCCCCACATGAATAACATGGACGAACTCAGATTGACATGTTGTTGCTGAGCAATATGTAAAAAATTAGAGTCGATATCGCATAATGTATGGATAGAGTATCTTGCCCGACAACAGCCCTATTCACCAGCATTCATGAATATGAGCGATGAGCATTCGTGTTTTTTCCGCAGCAACTCATTGCCTGATCTCTGAAGATCCTTTTAGTAAAGGGTACTAAAGTTTCTTCCGCTCGATACCAAACGATGGATAAACACTGATGGAATTCCCACTTACGCTATTGCCTATCATTCTATTGTGCATCAGCTTATGGCTGATGTGATACACCAGTGCATTGCGAATCGCAAAGCGATATTAACACGTGACAACAGTTCTTGGAGGTAGTTCCACATTTGCTGGAACTACTTGTAATTTCTGTCGGACAAATGTTCTGCTGTACGGATTTGGTCCACCAGGTGACGGACCCAAACGGTAACGTGTTGTTTGTCTTAAAGTCTTTATCCGTTCTGTAATCGTAAATACACCGACGGACCATACTGGGTCGGATTCACGACATTGCCCACAGTATAACTCTCCAGGTGAATACAGATACCGAACAAGCATGTCTCCGAATGGTTGTAAAGGTGCCGGCTAAAAGATCATTTTCTGAGTAAATGTGACAGTCTTTTGTCGAATCGCATTAGCTGGTTTTAATCCAGTCGTGCTCGTCACAACATTTATAGTGCTGATACGACTAACTGAAGACGTGCTACACATTCGTAAGTCCGGGCACTCGAGAAACTACTTCCTTGCGTCCGAGATCTCATCAACAATCTCTACGCGTACTGATGACAGAACAAACGTTCTACTAGTGTGCGATGAAATCGTTCGACAATAACTTGGTCATGATGTATATTAACATGTCCAATATGAACTCGTACTCGATGTTTGGTCAACAGCGCAGCAACAGATCCAAGAAATTCTACTAGGGTCCACTTGAAACAGCTGTGGACATCTTAATGGTCCGCGTACATATATGCGTTCGAGTTTCATCTGTAACAATTGCAGAATCTTTTGACGCCAATGACTCCGCTTCTTTGTATCTGCTGGTAACGTTGATGGTCAATGGGTACTTGTATATGCGTCTCTTTACACGATCATGTGGAAGAAACAACAAATCAGCCTGATGGAGCTCATTTGGTATTTGGAAATCAACCACGTGAAATTTTTATCAGTACTGGCAGATAAATTTGCTACAACGCTTGTTTGGTCAGCCATGTTCTAGCAATACCATGAGTGGCCTTTCCTGCATTGCTAACGTTCCTCAGCGGTTTCACCTCTCCAATAGTCATGTGGATTATGTATGATTTATGTTTGATAATGTCCAGCTTTTTGTGTCCATTTCTTGTTTGTTTATATCGGTATAATTCACTTTTAATGCGAAGTTTTGCCTCGAGTGAATGGGCTCCGTTCACTGAGTACAATCTTGGTTTTCATACCACCTTTAGCGACTCATCTTGCGATTTGTCCTCCAACGATTTGCCCCGCAAACGCATTCAAGTCATGAATCAGATCCAAGTCAGCGCGTTGACGTGAACGGATCATTTGATGCTTAAAAGCACGTTTATGTCGGTACCAAGAAGCATCAACACGATGTACGGGTTCCTCACCAAGCTTGAAGTTAGAATCAAGTCGTATATCCATCCTTGTCCAGGCTTACAGTAGTTGTATCCAGAAAGGTAAGTGCTTTTCACCATGGTATTTTCTCCATGTTCTTCCTGGTAGCTTTGTTAATGCAGCCGCGATATCGTCGCCGACTTTTTTTCTAAACTGGAAGTTTTAGTTTCACCGTGAATTTCTTTGCTTCACATCTAACACAAGTTCAAGTGATCGCAGCTCTTCCATCACGTGTTTAACTCGAACTGGATTTGCGGTACATGTTTTTGCGCGACATCGTTCACACTATGAAGACGAGATTGTAATGTGTAGTATATTATTCAACAGCATCAGGAGAAAAGAAATTCACAGATACTTTTACCATCATGGACATTTCTGCACGGGCAACACGCAACACCTCAACCGTCCAAGCATGGTGATGGAGCTGGAAGTTCCGTATTTACAAACTCAGTTCGTGCAGTAATCATTGGCTCTGCTGGATCAGGTAAAAATCAACTGTTGTTGAATATGTTTTGCGATGGTTGAAGTGGGATCGGTTGTTATGATGTTTCAAGAGATTTTCTAAAAGCATTTAGTAGCGGTGGTAAGATCACCTTCGATTTCTTTTCCATTGTCTATGAAGCAACTACCATTGACGATTTGGAGTCAAACGAATACAATCTTGTTGTGTAAGATGATGTGATGCTTGAGCAAATATTTTCACAAGGCCGACATAAAAACATCCATGCCATCTATTTAACTCAACGATGCGCACATGTACCTAAAGTAATCCGTAAAAATTCTAACATGTTGATCATATTTAGTGGCATTGACGCACATGATCTTGGAAATATTCATTGGATTTGATGTGCCGGATACCACACGGGACGAATTCAGAAAAATGTTTGCGCTGATCACAAAAAAGGATTGGAATAGTTTCCTCACTATTGATTTGACTGGAACATGCAGGGTGAATATCGTGCGGATTTGGAGACAGACGCGTCAATTTAACATTCATAACAGTCATATAAAATATCTGCCTGTGATGTTATAGAAGAGTATGAGAAGCGACACCGTAAAGTTGCTCGTGTACATTATAGAAGGCCGCAAAAATCAAAGATATGTTGCAGTCGCGACAAACTGCAAGAAAAGACCTACACAGCAGGCTTTGAACAACAGCGCAAAGAATTGGCAGCGCTGACGTAAACAGAAGAACCGGGTCACATTCATAAGATAGCTGATCGCATTAAGAAGATCAAAAAGGCAACAGCAGAAGCCGCAGAGACTATTAAACAGTTACCAGCGCCCTGTAGGTCCAAAGGTAGGCTGAGCCAACGATACGATCCAAATACAAGTCAAAGTTGCAAGATGCTGTACTATTGAAAGAGTTTGGCAGTGAAACAATAAAAATGGGTACCGTATCATTGGCAGCTAATATTCCAAAGGGTTGGACAAACTATGTAGGGTTAAGTTAGAAAGTTCGTTCCAAAACGACAGCAGCTGACAATTGGGCCAAGTGGGTATATCAGGAATGGTATACTAATGATAGGGCAACATGTGAAGATTGGAATGAATTTGAAGGTGAAGTAAAGAAAATATCAAGAACGTCAATTGTTGGGTGAAGAAGCTCAGTAAGAATCACGTGTACCTGAATCTCGCACAATTGAAAAACATTCAGAATGGATAGACGAAAAAGTACAAAAGTTAGCAAAGAAACAGTTACGAAACGTAAACCCACAAAGCAAGGATCCAGGCGTAGTTGTTCGTGGATTGTTCACGGGTGCATCCAAGGTTCTCGGTGATCTGGGCGCTGTACCAATTGCTAAACACGTTGCAAGGCGAGTCGTGGATATTATCAAAAGTGAAGCTGTGGATGAAACAACTGGGATTACAGGCTGCTCAATCACTACGAGATCGTCAACGATGATTAGTGACCCGGTCATCAAATGTTCCAGTTACACTGCCATCAAGAGAAAAAAAAAATACTGGCTGCGGTTGATAAAATAATTAATGAAGCCGCTAAGTAACGACTGTCAGATTTAGTGATTGCAAATCGAGCAATGGGAAGTGGATTACAGTTGAGGACGGCAAAGCTGTCACGCAAAAGGTATTAGACAAAACGAATAATGTATAAACAATGACCCACTTCAAAGATATATTTGTTCCTACATTGACATGAGCACGCCTGTGCTTGTGGATCGAACGAAAAGAGATTTAAAGTATTACTTATACCTGGCCAGAGACCCGAAGCAATTAAAAATTGAATTACAAGTGCATTACGCGTATCGATTTTTCTTCCTTGTGAGGCATTCTTGGAAGTTGAGGGAGAACTTGTACAAGACGACAATTACAATTACGGTGCCAATGCCCAATTGTGATTTGTTATCAACGGTATTATAGCAGTTCACGTTATTCTATGGATGGAAAGGATATCGAATTACGTCTTGGCAACGTAGACGTAGCCACTACAGTTCTTGGATTCGCCAGAAACAGCGATGATTATAGGAGAACCTCTGACCCAAGAATGATATTTGTTAAAGATACAACTAATAATTTAGATCACAGACCGAATACAATTGGAAACGTCAGAAACGCTGCAGGAGATGCGCATACGCTTGCTGTAATCAGCGCCAATGCCAATTTCTATTTTGGAGTCGCATAGAGTTCATCACAACTCATTGGAGGTTCATTAAGGTTTTCGTGTACAATTCTCGTTTTGAAGAGATATTCGCAAGGTTATTTTTGGAGCTAAACACAGTCACGCAGTTTTGCAAGAACAGCGTAAACAATGGAATTTGGCATACCGGGGTTGCGGCTGGTTAAGATGAGTTGTCAACAATGACTTTGTTGATGCCTGTCCTAACCCTTTTATTTGACTAAGGAATCGCGTTTTACTCGTTTATTCAATCTGTAACCACTTCAGCTCTCGTTTCTTTTTCATACCGAAGACGCACAATCGCACACACACCAACTGCTATTGTGGAAGAGTTTACAATGGCAAATAAGCACTCAACATGGTCTTACTGCACAAAAACAGGTGTTCCTAGCGTTTCAATATATAAAGCGAAACAACAGCCAAGAGCACAACAAATGGCACTTGACCACTTACAAGTGACTGAGGTTTCTTCGAGGTTAAACGGTCAAAACATTGACACTAGTCTGCACATTTCCCAGTAAGACTTTTGTACGTTGCACACGATTTATTTCTTTTCATTAGAGCACCTGGAGTTGTTCAGGCAATCCGTTGTTGACATGTATTTTCATGTACGTGTGGGTGCACTTCCAGCTGGCGATATTAATTACAAATGTTTTGCTGTTATAATTTCTGACAAGACTCTGTTGCTGAAGGGTTCTGGTGAATGAATGAGGGTCATCGATGAGCTCGTGGAAAATGCATACTTGAACGTGTTACGTATTAAATAATAATGTACTATTATGAAGTGAAGATCTCTCTTAATGAAATCAACTGGCGAAAATAATATAAGCAATGAAACAGAATGGGGGAGGGTACACTATAACTTTATAACGGGATTCGATATTCTTTCCAGTAAATTCAGTTTATTTAGAACGTAAAGCTATTACATTAGCAATATTTTTTTCTCACTTTGGTTCATAGTGTTTGTAAACACTACGCGAAAACGATTGGCTATTGCCAAGGTCATTTCGGCCTGCGTGTTAGTCTGAATAAACAATGTTTTGTTTTTTTTATATATATATTTTCAGTGTGAGAATTTGGTTCTTAGATAAGGCTATTCTTGCCTACGTGCTAATTTTCATTCTTTTTATTGCGATGTTCAAATTAGTAAATCACGTAGACTATCGCGTGAAGTACCATGTGATCTAAAATCGCGGCTTTAAACAGACGCTCTCTAGTAGATTTAGTCAGTCGTTCTTAACACCTTGAGGGAACAAGGTGTTTCTAATTGTTGTTGCCATTTTGTTTTTCATCTGTTTTTTGGATTTAATAATTTATTCTCTAGAAAACTAAACAAGTGTACTTTTTTATAAAAAGTTCTGGAGAAAGAAATTCAGTGGAAATTTATTCTGGAGTTTAACGGAAATATAAACTGTGATTCAATCAAGGATCTGTAACCATCAGTACAGACATCTGACGTCATCGCCTCCATATTGGAATTTCATCGAGATTTGAAACCGGATTCTATTAGAACTGTTTAGTGATAGGACTTGTATTTTTCAATCTTAGGATTAAATTTTGGATTATATTCACAAACCGTAAGTCCCATTTTCAATTTTTATATTGTTTTCTAGGGAAATAAATTATTTTGTTAAAATATACAACTCTTGTTGGCTTCACTCTTTTCTCTTGTTATTTTTGTACGAGCCTACACGTAACAATATATATATATATATATATATATATATATATATATATATATATATATATATATATATATATATATATATAAAGAGACTTCTGCAACAAGTTATATGTGTGGTTTGTGTGTGTCATTTAAATTTGCAACGTAGTTTTAACAATTTTAGTCATATTTCTAAGGATGTCTGCAATGTGGCAGTTTATCGCGATGTCTAGCACTGGGGCATCGTGCCACAGACATGTGGCATCATGGCCGACACCGTCACATTTTCCTGACACCAGGCCTACCATGCCTAACACTAACCTATTAATGATGACCCCCAGGCGAATTATATGTTGGTACCATAAATGTCTGGTATGACTTAGTCGTGGTTTTACCCCACCACCTTCCGCATCCGAGGAGGACGCTATAACCAGATAGGCCGTCGCCACAAATTATTAATGAAATACAGCGCCTGCAAGGCTCTGCTCCTGATATATAAATCTAATAACAATCTGGAATAATCTCAACCAAATTATATCAGATATGAAATACTTTCAAATATTTCCCTGAGCTAAAAAGATCTGATATCAATCAAAAAAGTTCCACAGCTTATATTTGATAGAATTAAGGCCATCGAGGAAGAAACTCTAATATATATTAGTTATAATGTATCTTTAATGGTAATGGGATACAGTGAAATACTTAAGAAAATTAAAGATACGGAAAAATGACTAACACAATTCCTAAAACTTGCAAATATTACAGCAGTATCCGCAGGCTTTGTATTAAAAATCATAGAATATACTCTAAAACAAAAACAGGGAAGAGACAAAGGCAATCATATAGCAGAAAACATGATAGATAATATCAAAGTTGAAATGGAATTTCAGAAGTATCAGAGTTATCCGCAGTATTGGTAATAAAACAGTAGTAGTAACAACGGTGGTTTTATCTTGTGCCATTTCACTTTCGTGGATTTTTACTCAAAATATCAGTTATGTTTCGATATTAGCAAAAGCATGTTATGATCCGATGCAGATTAAATCAAAATACCTTATTCTCTCTTTGAATTTGGCCACGCAAGAGCAGTCGTTTTGATAAAGTCTGCATTAGTTGTGGATGTTGTAATCGCATAGCACGTTTTATATAGCCTGGTATCGATTAATACAGCACTGGCTCTCTATCGACATGTTACTGATGTGTGCAGATACCGTAGGCAGTCTCAAAAACTTGTGTGCGGTCTAATCATCCATGGGTTGTACATAGTATGAGTAGTCTCAGTATGTCCGGATTTTGCCCTCATTTTACTTATTTGGGCTCTAATAAGCCTCTATACCCATGACTGGCCACTTTCGTTGATTATTAAAGCTAATCATCTATAGGTTGCGCATAGCATAATACTCGCTTGCCAGGTCATGGGGGATAGAGGCTGTGACGTGTATCAGGGCCCAAAAGGGTGAAGAGAGGGGCAAACCGGCATGGTAACACTACTTATGAGGTTTTGCACCTGCGAAAATTATATCGAAAGAATAGGTTTGTACGTTTCCTAAAAGATCTTAGGAGTTAAAAGGATAAAATGAATTTATTTAAAGCAAGCTAAGAAGAACGTTTTCTGTTGTGAACAAATATTATATTATTATTAAACGTTGGTTTAAGATCATGATCTATAAAGGCTACCCCATAAGGCTGACTGGTCTCTTTTAGTTAGACTTGTTGTCTAGACTGGGATTCTATGAAGTTTGGATATAACAAATGGCAGATAATGTCCACATATTTCTGTGTACTTTCAAACAAATAATTTTTCACACTACTGAATGGAAAGGTTAAGGAATTCTAATAGTTGTTCATTTCACGTAAATATTGCTTCATTTCAGCTTCAAGTGTACCTTGATAACGTCCACATTTTAAAATGTAGAAGTGATATACTTTATTTGCATGAGTCATCGCAAAGACTCGACATTGAGGCTAGTTGGTCAAGAATGTTCAAACCGACTCAAGATAGATTATGTTCTATATATATAATACATTAGAGGATGAGTATCATTTTACTTTAGAGTGTCACTTACATAAAAATTTAAGTATTACATATTAAAGAGGAGTATCCATGGAAAGGACCAGATAGGTTTAAATTTACTGAATTTGAAAACTCGGAAAATATTACAAATTGCAAACTCAGTTTTTTTTTTTATATATCTAATGCTTTTAAGTGAGAAATAATATCCAATGACCAAACATTGTATATATGATGGCGATGATGACGACGACAATGAGGATGTCTGTAAAAGAATTGGAGACGGGATGTTCCTGTGTGTTTGTGTGTTTCAGTCATATTGCTATGATGTTTGCAGTGTGGCAGTTTATATTGATGTCAAGCACTGGGGCATCATGCCGCAGACATGTGGCATCGTGTCCCACCGTCACATCATACTGACATCAGGTCGACCACTAAGACTAAGATCTTAATGCTGAGTACCTAGTGAGACAGCTGCTTCACCAGCGATGAAAATAATCTTGAGATGAATAAATATGATCCAGACTCTCGCAACTTTGAATGTGTTGTTTAGGTCTATCAAAAAGACTAAAGTCAACCAGATTAGTACTAGTGAGTATAAATCGACCACTTGGATATTATTCCCTGGGTTGCTAATTTCAATGATCGGTCCCAGTACTACGCGTGGCGGTGAGGACACCTCTGCAATCATTGCATCTATGTATTGTTTTGTCCCAGTCACGGATGCAGCAATGTAATTCTTGATAAACTCAATCGACTTCCCAGAGTCTCTGATTCCTCCGACTGCATCGATTTCGGCAAGGCTACTCGCGAAGGCACCTAGCTGTTTCAAAACGCCCCGAATGTCCCCGTTAGACGTTTTGGTTTTCCAGTTTGATCTTGGAAAATCACAATCTGGTCAGACTCACATCAGGATCGTATCGTCGGCGAGTAAGTGTGAGTATTGCCACGTCAGTCAGCATATTTTGCTATGACATCGCTGGCGGATGTCTCTGTTTTTCAGACTGCATGCATTTATTGTAATTGCTAACTTGTCTCGTCCCAACCCGCGCGTTTTTTGTCTGAACGTTATAATAAAATCAATGGCGAGGACAACTATACGGATTCCTGGTGACCCGCGCAAACATATTCCGATACTAACTCTTTTTGTGGTCAACCGCACACGAAGTCAAATGAATGTTTGCGAAACCGTGCGCATCAATGATGCGATACGTTATCAACATGTTGCAGTTTTCTCATATTACTTTAGCGTCGTTTGCGTATCGTTGTTTTCATTGGATAATTTCTGTGTTTTGCTTCGGTCTCTGTAAAATATTCGCGTTCATGCATCGTATCATCGTACACATGATTATTCATGCTTGGGTCAACGTCATCAGTGACATCAACGGTGGACGATTACGACGTCTTTGGCGATTGAAGCGATCTGTGAAATCTTTGAGTACATCATAACATGGCTGATCGTCTGCCGACAGCACAATCAAGTACAATTAACTATATCATAATCAGATTTAACAACAGTTGTTTTTTCTCCTATCTGGCTGGGCCAATAATGAACACGTAAACTGATTTTGGAACCATATCATGTCGTGATGCCATGTTGAATATCATTTATTATATAACATAGTCCTGCCTTCATATTTTGTGCTATGCAGTATGAAAACAGGTGCGGGAAATTAACGTGGATTGAAAAACATAATCGTAGGGCTGCAATCACGGGAACTGTTATTCCGATGTGGAGCAACGAAGTTTATGTGCGTTATAAAATTGGACGCAAACGCTGGTATAAAATAAAGTTGGCCGCAATGCAGCTGCTGCATTAGCGAGCCTACGCGGGACACCGTGAAGCAAATATCCCGGTGAAAAAAAAACTCTGACTCTCTCTGGAACCTAGATACAATTATTGCTGGCCTGGGACACGGCTGGGTAGACAGTTTGATTCTAACAACGGACTAGAGTCTGAAGAAAAACCTATGTACCGCGTCGATACTGCAAGTTATCGACATGATATCGCATACAAAATCATTAGGTGATATGCATGAGGGTCAACGTCTTGATATATATCTCATCAATGACTTGATGAGATCGTTGGATTGAGGAGAAAGAATCGGCATGCGTGACATCCAATGAGTTATGAAGGCCAAGATTGCACTTGGTGGTCAAAGTTCATTCATTGGAGGTATAATAACCAAATAAACATGAAACAAACCGTGATTTACTACTGTCCACGCGGTTAGTGGCAGGGTGAAGCTGCAGTGAAACAGTTAAGAAGCGCGGAAAAGTCCCCCACGGAGTTGCTCGAGCATTGATAGCCAAACAAGCATTGTGGCAAATTTACCTACCCGCATCACGAAAGGTTTCCCTCGATTGTTTGATCTTAAAACCCCAACAAGTAGGCTAATCTTTTGTTTCTTCTGCATGATCTTGTTCGCGAACGCATATACGTCAACCATTACAGATTTTGCTAGCAGATATAAGAAAGCTCGGCCGTTAACGTCCAAAGATGTCGCAAATACGCTTAAACGTATTACCCATGTTCACCACTAGCATTGCCACGGCTATTGTAGGTGGACACGGGCCAAAACTTTCTTGGAGATTTTATTGCTAATAAACATAAAGTGCGGATTTGTGTTGGACATGTTAACTTAAATCGCTACGAGGCTATTGCGGAACGATTTTTTAAACGCGGAATGATTTGTCATACATCAGTATGCGGAACGATTAGTCATACATCAGTATGCGCAGGAATTACATTTGCCCGAGAAGGATATATCTTGTATAATATTTCCCCCAACATACAACCATGTCATATTATTTTGGTAATATCAACCATTTCGATCTATTTCTCCCGAGATGGTATAAAAATAACTCGATTGCTCTTTTTCATTTGCTGTTCATCATGCTAATTTACTTGATTTGTGTGTAGAGACTCTCCTTGGGGGCTTGTATATTCGTCACCACACCTAAATGCATTTAAAATTATACAACAATGACAATTGTACACATGAGAGTGATACCAGCCATATTTGTTTATTCACGCATGCTGAGGATTAAGGCAATGGCCTTGATGATTTTGTCAAGGTACATTGTAAAAACGGTTGTGTTTGAAAAAGTTGGATAACGAGCCGGTCAGACTTTTCTGGCGTACGCGGCCAGAGACCTAGTTGGTTTTGTCAACGGTGGCATCATAGCGTTGTCTAACAGCACACAATATATCATTGACAGAAAATAAACTGAAGATTGCTTGTATAATACTATGACTTCACAGAAGCAACCATGACTATGCTTGCATTGTTGGTTTATCGAAAATGTGGACCAAAGTTACAATTAAAGAAGCCGATCACATACAGCTTTTGGAAGCTGTTTTTAACAAGTCTTGCGTAACTCATGATGATCCATAACCCGCCTAATTTACGATGTACGGCGCCAACCCAGATTTCAAACTGTGATTTGCAATGAGCCGAGGACAACTTAACGATGACAGTAACATATCCCTGAAACGGCTGCCTTCCGCGATTTAATCTTAAAGGAGTTGCAGTCGCTGTGATATTTGCCTTTACGTGGGCGTGATAAATAGTTCGCGTCAACACCATATGCGGTCCAATTCATCTCGACAATGTCAATGTTTTCTGTCAAATCCACGGTGACAAGTCCGTATGGAGATTTTTGCGCGCTGGAGAAAATTTTAGAAACCGATGTCATTCCTGTCATTTTATGAGGCCAACGCACCAAGTCGTTTACAAGTTCATCAACCCGTGCGTGTCAACCTTGTTGAACGCCACAAGACAAGCTGAGCTGCCGCGAATTTGTTTGAGCAAGTGCTTGTAACGTTGCATCAAGTATATCACGTCGGTGATTTTTTGTCTGCCAATTGAAAATATCTACGTAGGGTTTGTTTCCTTCACCAGTGTTACGTATCGGCTCGTTCAAAAGTAACAAAAGAAAAGTGTGAAGACAACAAGCTTTGTAAGTTTTAACAAAAATAATTTATTTCCCTAGAAAACACGGTGAAAAGGTGAAAATATGAAATAGGACTTACGGTTTGTGAAGAAAATCCAAACATTTATCCTAGAACTGAAAAAAATACAAGTCCTATCACTAAATAATTTTAACTGAATCCAGGTTCGAATCTTGATGACGTTCCAAGATGGAGGACGATGACGTCAGATGAAGTCTTTACACAAATGTCCAGAATTTCACGTTGAACCACAATTTGTACTGTACTGTTCCAATTTAGAATGAATTTCACTTAATGTCTTTGTCTTAAACCACTTGTGTAGTTCTCCAGGGAAAAATAAATTATTACTTAAAAAGTAGATGAACTCCTATAGCTGTCATCTATAACAATACACAGCAGAATTCTGGGCCATATTGGAAGCAATTAAACTAGCAAATTACCGAAAATTCCACAAGACGCTAATAATTACCAACTCACTCAGTGTTTTAAAATCCGTAGGAACTGGAAATACAAATGGGCGTGAAAACATCCTGAAATTAACAAAATTGCTCCTAAAAAAAATGATGAAACAAGATCAAATTGTAGAATTCATGAGGGTGCCCTCATACATCAACATACCCGGCAATGACAAAGCCGACTTGGCAGCTAAATCAAAACTCACAGATCCAAACCCCACATATACTGAGTACAGCATCCAAGAGATCTATAGCATGATATCCAAAGCAATCACGTCGAAATGGCAAAAGGAGTGGGATTCATGTACCAAGAGCCGTACGCTGTACTCGATACAAAAAATAGTGAGTCGGAAAACCAAAGCCCCATTAATAAACAACAAGCATAATCAACGAGTCATTAATAGGATTAAAACTGGCAAAACACTACTGGCAGGCAGTATAGGGAAATATGTTCAACTCAACAAAGAAAGAAGAACCAATTGTCCCCACTGCCCCAATACTGAGGATCTCATACACTATTTAATGTTTGCCCCCAGATACAAAATAGCAAGGGAAAAATTAATCAGTTCTCTTAAAGGCATTAGCTCTTCCTTCACCTATCCGGAATTTCTATCCCAGAGCAACCCAAACCCGAAGCTCACTAACGAAACCATATTGGTTTTCCTAAAGGAGATAGATAAAATAGGAAATATCTAATGCTATCTCATAACAAAGGCAATTTGATGAATGCAATACCACCCTTTTCATTTCATTGAAATACACATAATTGGAACAAAATCGCACCAAAGACGGATCGTGTAACTGATGCCGCTTTCACACTGGCGGCTGAGTATTTTCTAGACACCTTTGTAAATTTTGACTGTGTCGGGGGTGCGTGCGGGTGTGGCATCCGGTTATTCATCCAAGCAGGGGTGGTCCAGCCTGTGCGCGGGCCGATGCTGCACCTGCACCCGCTGTTACTACGGTACTGCAGGCGGCGTTGGGGGCATGATTCGCCAATCAATGCAATAAGCGATAAGAAAATAAGCAATGCAGTAGTGACTACTGTTCCCATTCTCTTACTCTTATTATATGAACTCTATTACTGAGTTATCCCTTTTAATGAATTCAAAATGGTCACATAAATTACACTTAAACGAGTCATGTGGCTGGTGGCTCTCCCATAGGGGCAACTGTGAATTTAATAGATGCCTTTATGAATATAAACCTGAGTCCGGAAGTCGGTGCGGAGGTAGTATACAGTTCATCACCCAAGTAAGGGTGGTCCAGCCTGTACGCGAGCCGATACTGCAACTGCACTCATCACCTACTACGGTACTACGGGGGCATCAGAAATATGGGTCGTTATGCAATGCAATAAGTTTACAGGTATTAAATGTAGATAGCCCACCAATCCAAAATCTCTAAAACACAATTACTAACAATCTTTTTCCTTCTGTTCTCTACGTCTAGTAACACAGTGGATCATTAATGGACTACCAATCAAATTGACCCGTAAACCTAGCCATTATAAGGTGGCTAAAAACCCCAGCCACCAGGACCAGCTGCACAATGCGGCAACGATTTGGCTAAAAATTCATTATTTATAACATAGGACCTCAGATTATCCTCATAAGGTGGCAAATAACCCAAGCCATCAGATCCAGCCACATAATGTGGCAATCAAACTAGTAGATTAAGAAATATGACCCAAAATTATCCCTATAAGGTGGCTAAAACCCAAAGCTATCAGGCCCAGCCGCACAATGGCAACTAAACCAGACAATCAATAGATATGACCCAAAAGAACAGAATTATAAGGTGGCAAAACCCAGCCATCAGGCCCCCGCACAATGCGGAAAACGTTAAAAACTCAATTATTAAAGAATCTTAGGTAGATCTACTGTGCGCCGCTATTCCACTATAAACAGCACAAATATTTTCAAACTTTAAATACGGCAAGATGCCACCATTTAATATTCGGAAAATGGGAACCAAAATTATGATCCAGGATGTAAGGCGCCTGCTCCATCTGTGGTCCTGTCCCTCCTTTCCTCCGCCGGACATCTTGTGCGCAAGTGAGTGCGTGTGGGCTTATTCCCACTCACCACACGTCCAGTGAGACAACATTGTCTCGAAATGGATGAATCAATCAGCACACTGTGTGTGCATTAAAGCGTTGGGGGAAGTGGCACCTTTCCGTCCCCCGGGGGGGGGGGGGCATTAAACGGTCGCGCATGCCCAAGTGTGCGAATGCGACCTTAATTCCAACTAAGCATGCATTCGCGCCATTTAGCATTGAATATTCCAAAATGGCGAGTAACATGGATAGGATGATGCGATTGCAAGAGGCTGTGGATAACCTGTGGATGGTGGAGGAAATTTTAATGAGAATGGAGTATGGTGAATATAGTCTCCACCGTTTCAATATAGAGATTAATAATTAAACGAAGACAAAAGAAAGGCTTAGAGAGATGATTATACAAGAAAAGGAGGATAAGGGGAATAAGGAGGACAAAGAACAGATGAGAAGATAGAAAAAGAAGAGGGAAATGAAAAGAGGAAGCAAGAGGAGATAGAGGAGAAGGAGAAAGAGGAGGATAAAAAGGAGAAGAAAAAGAAGAAGAACAAGAATGTTATGGAGAAGATAAGATATTGGTGGAGAAAAAGAAGAGAGGAGAGAAAATAGAAGAAACCCAAAGGCCCTTTTCAGGGCCACTCATATGTTTGAAAAGATTTGCTCTCTTGCCTAAACATTTTTTTTTACATATAAAATGGTTTGTATATGTAAACTCTATGTCTCTGTCTATGTCTCCATTTGTCCCTACAGTAGCTCGTATTCAAGTCAATCCCCCTTGCCACACTGTTCCGCCCGAGTGAGGTCAGCCACTGGCAACATCGTTGCCAGTGTTCCGCCCGATTAAGGTCAACCACTTGCAACATTGTTGCCAGTGTCGAGTGTCCCTATACAGGTCCAATATTCCCCATGTTAAACTTTCCCTTGACGCTAAAGTGGCCCGCGAGGGGGGTTGTATGGATATTCCCATTGACACTAATGTGGCCCCATACACTACTGTTGAACAAAGATGTATTGCTTATGATAATGTTCCGTACAATCCTATAAACAAAAATGTACTCTTTATGATAATATTCCGTAAAATTTTAAATCAAAACTGTACTGCTTGTGATAATGTTCCATACAATCTTAAAAGCAAAACTGTACTCCTCGTGATAATGTTCCGTACAGTCGTATAAACAAAACTGTACTCCTTTGATAATGTTCCATACAATCTTAAAAGCAAAACTGTACGCCTTGTGATAATGTTTGGCATAATCTGAAAAGAATACTACTCATTGTGATACTGTTGCGTACAGTCTTAAAACTAGGATACTCTATCGCGAAATTATTGAAGACTTCTCAGTAAGAACAGCGTTTCTACAAATGATATAATCCTTAATTGGCATCCATGTATGAGTGTACAAAAGAGATGATACAGATGTTAAAAACTAAGATTTGATAAAAATGTCCGAACAGGCAATGGTTTCAGGAATCATTTTGGTTATGAATGTGAAAAGCATTCACTCAAATAGAAGAGTAGTGTTAATTGTGTTTATCGAGAAGCCTCGTCATTAATGTTGAGAATGTAAAGAATAGTTTTCTTATATCAAATCCATACACCTGCTGGAGTGGTCCACGTACATAATGACTAGATCTTGGTGTCCTATCATGTAATATTGACACTTCACGATTCACGTTGCATTTCTAAAGGTCATCTTTGGAACGAAAATAGACTCTGCTAGGAAAGTGAACGTTGTCAAAGCAGAGTCGATCCATTATAAAAGTATTTTGATAGAATATATTTATTTTGAGTATCAGATGGACGATGCACACAAACATAGCTATTGACCCCTGATGTTTCTTCAATGAAGATACCTTCCAATGAACAACAGATTTAAATCTGATTTATCAGTAGTGTAAAACTGCAGGAAAAGAAATGTTTTTCCATTGTTTAGGACGAGAATTGGACGAGAATCGAAGACTGATCTGCTTTCCTTCCGAAAGAAATCTTTTAATGGAAATGGAAATCTTTTAATGGAAATGGAAATCTTTTATTTCCATCTTTGCTTAATCTACATTTTCCTGATATAAGGTGAGGTTTTGACCAGTAGAGAAAGTTCATTCTACTCAGAAGTATTCATCATTTCTTAGAGAAATGAGTAATCAATGAGAAACATTTTGTAAGCTTATACAGAAGCATTTCTCTGTGTCTGTGATAAGGAATATGATTCCTTCCCTAATTTGATGATGTTTGTTGAAAACAAAATCAATTGTTGATCAGAATTATACACTACTGTTTAAAGAGTGCAAAGTATATCAAGTTACAGATGCCAGTCAAATTGTTGACTATGTTTGGCACACTGATATAATGATCATAGTTATACTTCAACGAAATGAGAATAGCTTTATTTAGTGTCCCCACATCCAATACTTTATATTTCTGAAGACTATCGGACTCTGGGAAACTTAAGTTCAATGATCAGGTATTAAAAGTCAAATAAATTTCTCAGGAAAATCAACACAGAATTTCTATCACTGATTTTCTGTGAACAAACCTGTAATTGAAAATTGGTCCAAATGTAAATTAAAAGTCAGCCAGATAGTTGCGCATGCCCTCTAATCGACAGGCAGATTTCAAGATATCACTCGCTTTGTCAATTTCTCTTTTTAAGTTGATCTTGTTAAAAAAAAAATCAACAAGTGGTTAGTTACGAATTTATGCAACGAAGAATATAAAAAAAATGGAAGACTTCAGAATCTCCCCTACGACTGAATTGTCCTCATCTTTGACACCAGTTGAACTAATAAATAGCTCTATGTGCATCATATATATTACAGCTTAAGCCCCAATTACTTTTGTTAAGTGCTCTTTAATTTGAGAAGATCACGAAGCCATAGCACTGTTATAATTTGCTTTCACGGGCGAAAAGTAAATTAAGCATGAAATGTAAAATAACGGATAGAATTTGGATGGAGGAAAGGTGATATATATATATATATATATATATATATATATATATATATATATATATATATATATATATATATATATATGAACTGAAACGTACGCATTAAATCTTCCAGTATATGTTGTTTCTTTTATTTCGTTTTTTGATTGGGGCAGGGAGGGGTGAGGTGATGGCATTTTTATGTTTTGTTTTGTTTTGTTTTTGTTTTTGTTTTTTTTTTTAATAATTCAAAATGGTGTAAAGAGAAATACTTGCATTACAAGCCGTTATGTCCAGAATGATGAATCAAACTGGAACATAATCTTAGTACAGAATAATAAATAAAATTGAAACATAGTGTTGGTACAGAATAATAAATCACATTGGGACGTAGTGTTAGTCTGATGCTGACTGGTATATCTCTGCAAACTGTATCAGCTGGCGTCTGATGCTTAGGCCTATATCTCTGGAACCTGCGTGAGCTAGCGTTTGTGGCTGAGGGGTATATCTCAGCAAACTGTATGAGCTGGTGTCTGATGCTGAGGGGTATATCTCAGCAAACTGTGTGAGCTGGTGTCTGATGCTGAGGGGTATATCTCAGCAAACTGTATGAACTGGTGTCTGATGCTGAGAGGTATATCTCAGCAAACTGTATGAGCTGGTGTCTGATGCTGAAGGCTAAGTCTAAATGAATATTAGTTGGTAATCTGGTAAATACCAAACGTTGTGACAGATTGCATCTGGAGAGAATTGCATGGAACGTGCACTTCGAATGAGTAATGTCTATTAAAAATATGTAATGGTATGAAAGTAGTAATAGCTAGGTAGCATAAGATAAATAATGACCAGCAGCCACTATTTTCGATTGAAAACGGCAAGTATTAATTCATCTTTTTAAATGTGCCATGCTTTGATCAAAATCGCCATTTTCTATCCAATTACCGATATCGTATGTTTCCCTAAAGATATTGCAGATTTTAGCTCTGCATATAATGACGCCTAGTTGGGCATATATACATACTCAGAACTTAAAATTCTATTTTTGAAAGTCAGCCTCTATAGGTTTAAATGAAGGAAAAATAAATCGATTATTCAGCAAATGTGTCATCAATATTGGTAATAATTATATCTTTGTTAACTGCGTAGAGTTTTAAACGATAGCAAGAAATGATCACTGGCGATTTTATGGCAATTTATTGCAATTATCGAGGATATAATCAAATGAACGTTCTTTACGCTAAACTGATTTAGGGAAGTGAGTCAACAGATGGCCGTCAAGATCATCAATATAGCCCATAGCTTCAACAGATGACTCAGATTAGAGGAGAAAAATTCCCGGCGTAAATCCTAATTAAAATAAAATTACTTCCTCCTGATAAATCTGTTATGCAAAATGGAAGCTTTGAGCGGATTTTGAAGACCTTCAGGGCTGGTGTGGGATCATTACGTAAATTTATTCGCAGATAATGTCAAAAAAACCGCTTTGCTATCGACTTGT
Source organism: Megalonaias nervosa (assembly GCA_016617855.1). Lineage (NCBI taxonomy): Eukaryota > Metazoa > Mollusca > Bivalvia > Unionida > Unionidae > Megalonaias > Megalonaias nervosa. Next base: position 35,846 of record JAECUM010015365.1, read on the forward strand.
GGGAGCATATATTACACTTTTGTTTCGACTGTTTTTTATATTGATCCAACATTCCTCGAGCATCTCCATCACACTGAAAACATTTTTAAGTTGTGATAACTTCTGTCCTAATAATATTTGAATGCCTGTAGACACAGGTACCGAGAATATAATTGACAATCCTCTTCCATAATACACGATTTCATTCTAACATAAAAGTAAACTTTGCCTTTACAGCGTCATCCGCTATTGTTTAGAACAGTATTGAATTTAATTTGTTCTATATTGAATACTTTTTTGTCATCTAAATTACACTGGTCTACAAGTTTTTGAAAGTCGTCTGCTTCAGAGATAAAATGTGCTATTTATTATGGATTTTGATGTGCTGAATTCAGATATGACAATTAAAACAACTGATTGGCAACTGTTTCCAAGATATTTAAGTTTTTACATTTTACATCTATGTTTATTGTGTAGATAGTAGAGTTTCAATCATAAATTGTAAACCTATGTCTTTTCACGTGTTTATGGTTGCTATACATGATAGTATTTCCCCTGTCCTGTTTATGTAACACTTTAAATAACAGCAAAAGGGTTATATAAATAAAATTTATTATGAAACAAAAGGCAAAAAACTATTATGTATATGTAAATACATAGTTTAGTCCTTATTCAGTGTCTACTCGGGGCTTCTTGGCTTGTCTCTTGTATTCATTAAATGGAGCATCTGTTGTCACTGTCCAGCAAAAGTCTGCAAGCATTGATAGCCTCCATTTTCTCTATTGTCGCAATGTCCTGGTGAAATCGCGCGTCGAGTTCGTCGCTCACTGCTCCGCAGTTCGGTAGAAAAACAAATCTAGATGAGAGTGCAAAAAATGTATCTTTAGTGACATGTTGCAACTAAGGCTTTTGTATGCTTTTCCGTCAACTCCGTGTAGTTGTCTGCCTTGTTGTTTCCGAGAAAATTTGTTGCCACTAACTGGAAGGCTTTCCATGCCGTCTTTTCCTTGCTACGCACTGCACGGCCAAATGCATCATCTCGAAGAAGTTCACGAATCTGAGGACCAAAAAAGACCCACCTTCCTTTATCATAGCTTCACTCCATCGTTGGAAAATGTCCACTGAGGTACTTGAAGGCTGCTTGTGTTTTGTCCATGGCCTTGACAAAGTTCTTTATCAGACCCAACTTAATGTGCAAGGGTGGTAACAAAATCTTCCTTGATTCAACAACTGGTAGATGCTGAATACTTTTCCTCCCAGGCTCCAATGACTATCGGAGTGACCAATCTCTCTTGACGTAGTGGGAATCTCTAGCACGACTATCACATTCGGAGAGAAAACAGCAGTACTTTGTGTATCCAATCTGCAGACCAAGCAAGCGAGCAAGAACCTTCAAACCGCCACAAAGCTGGCACTGATATTGGTCATAGTTATGCACCTCAAAAGTTGCTTCATGTTTTCATAGGTTTCCTTCATATGACTGCATGACCAACTGGAATGACCGACTCGTCTTCGATGAATCAATGAACAATCTCCATTCATCTTGATCATAAACGATGTTGAAGGCTTCCATCGCACCATTCATGTTATTGCAGGCTACAAGATCACCTTCCATGAAGAAGAATGGGACAAGATCCTTTTGATGGTCACGGAACATGGAAACCCTAATATCACCTGCCAGGAGATTTCACTGCTGTAGTCTGAAGCCCAACAGCTCCGTCTTGCTCTTGCATAATTCCAAATCCCTGACAAGGTCATTCAGTTCACCTTGTGTTATGAGATTTGTTTCTGAGAAGGAGGATGGGAGAAAATATGGGTCATGTGACATTGATGGTTCAGGACTAGAAGTTTCATCTTCTTCCTCTTCCTCGTCTGACTCAAGTGAGAATGATTCTGGTGCATCAGGAACCGACAGTCCTTCTTCGTGGGGTACTGGGCGTATAGCTGATGGAATGTTTGGATAATGCACAGTCCACATTTTCTTCTTTGGCACACCTTTCCCAACTGGAGGCAGCATCCAGAAGTAACAATTGCTAATATGATCTGTTGGGTCTCTCCAAATCATTGGCACTGCAAAAGGCATAGATTTCCTTTTCCAATTCAACCACTGGCGAAGATTTGTCGCACAAGTGTTGCAACATATGTGTTGGGCCACCGCTTACCCTGATCTCCAATTTTGCAACCAAAATAAAGGTGATAAGCTTTCTTAACCATAATGGTTATATTGCGCTTTTGTGATGCAAAAGTCACTTTACCACAAACATAGCAGAAGTTATCTGCATTGTTCACACAAATACGAGGCATCTCTGCTCACTGTGGCTAAACAGAAATGTGTCCCTTTGCAAAATCAAACACTGGCAAATAAGAGACCATGACACTGTATTATTTCTAAAGCTGATATAGGGCACTTTGTTCAGCACAGTGATGTAAGCTTAGTTATGATTACATCATCCATGACTTCTAGGATTAACATGATGCAATTCATATCACGTATGATGCAATACCAGCTTCAGATTGCATCATTCATTGTTTTTCCTAAAAAGCAAGTACTGTCCAAACCCAGTCATAGATTTATTCATAGATCCAGTCAAAGATGTATTTTAGTCATTTCTGGTTTAAATTGAGATCCCTTCCCTTTATAGCTCACTTATCCTCTGCCATTCCCAAGTCAAGGGTCGTATATACTGACCCAGTATCATATCTTTAAAACTAGAGCCAATCAACAATTTTAATCATCATTTTCGTTCTCAGTGACCCAGAATTAGTAAAGTTTGACAACATTTATTTCGGAAGCATTTTGGCAGTAGACCAGTGAATTATTAATATTATTTTTCTTCCCCACAGCTTCTTGCATAATAGAGGCTGTTTTATTGTTACCTTGGGTCGGGCTAATTTCTTTGCATTTACATCTCCAGTACCTCCTTTTTTACCTTTGCTGTACATAGGTGTGCGGCTTTCAGTTGTAGGACTGATTTTCGTCATGTCCCTAGTTTCTGTATGACTCAAGGTAGCAATGATATGGCAGAATGGGAACCAGTCTAGAAATGGGTGAACAAAGTATATAGTATATATGGGTACGGCTGGTCAGGATTGGATGATAATGAATGTCAGATTATAGTGAAAAGATTCTTTTGAGAGCTTATCCTAGCTGTAATTGAAAAGAATGGGACATTGTTTTATTCACAGAATTTCAGTCTTTTCAGAGACTTGAGTTTAGAAAAACACATTACTGAAATTACCACTTGACTGTTTTGTGCGGAATTGAAATCATATGTAGATCCTAAAATATGCAGCGGCTCATATGGTTTCCTCTACAAAGAAGCTGTCATCAAGAATGTGTGTATACTGATAAATTGCTATATACGTGTTCCCTAGTTTGTGATGTAGGTCAGATCTTGAAAAGAATAAACTAAAGAAACAATGAATTCTTTTTTTGAAGTCATCTGTGACTCAGTACATTGTATAATAATGTACATTATACCCACATTTCAGGTGGAAATGTATACCTATATAGATCCTTAAATTACCTGTCGCGTCATTGATCCTTATACACGCATCTGTCGCTCCAGAGATCCTTATACATGCATCTGTCGCTCCAGAGATCCTTATACATGCATCTGTCGCTCCAGAGATCCTTACAAATGCATCTGGCGCTTAATAGGACAGAGACAGAGACAGAGAGAGAACTATCCTTATTTTAATAAATTAAAACCATGCTGAAAAAAATCTTGATTCTTTTTCGCGAAAAAATAATTTGTTTCTTACTTAGAATCATATTATATAACATTCTGGGGGGTTTTTTCCGTCAACGGAATTGTATATTAAAGTATTTGTAGTCTGTGTATCAGTTTATAGGCATGTACCTGCTGAAAGTTTAAAATGTCTCATAATTAATCATTAATTGTACTTCAAGTTCAAATAAATAATTTATTTTTTACTCTGTTTTCTTCCTGAACTTTTATTCAGTATTATGCTGTTTAGTCTTTTCCCTGTGGATTATTTTTTCTTAACAATGTAAATTACCGACATTGATGGTGAAAAAAATCATTATAAAGAGCCAAGACTGGTGTCAAGTAAACTCGACTAGAGATTTATCAGTATTTTGTTTCTTCTTCTGGTGTATTAAATCTAGTAATCTAGTCAAAAGGACGAATGAAAACTTATTTGGCCAGTTATCATTAAGATATAATTTCTGGATGTGATCAACAGGAACATATGAAAAGATTAAGCAATGTATAAGACGAATGGACTGTGTGACAAGGCTCCTAATTTGTCCCGAGGTAATAAAGACGACTGGACTGTGTTACAAGGCTCTGAATGTGTCCCGAGGTAATAAAGACGACTGGACTGTGTGACAAGGCTCCTAATTTGTCCCGAGGTAATAAGGACGACTGGACTGTGTTACAAGGCTTTGAATTTGTCCCAAGGTAATAAAGACGACTGGACTGTGTGACAAGGCTCTGAATTTGTTCCGAGGTAATAAGGACGACTGGACTGTGTTACAAGGCTTTGAATTTGTCCCAAGGTAATAAAGACGGCTCGACTGTGTTACATGGCTTTGAATGTGTCCTGATGTAATGAAGACGACTGGACTGTGTTACAAGGCTTTGAATTGGTTCCGAGGTTACGAAAGTTGATTAAGCGTAAAAACGTACTCCCACTACAAACTATACAGTTGATACCCAAAATTAAACCTGCAAATTTTCAGGGAATACAAGATTGAAAACTCTTCAAATTTCATACACAAATATAATGTTATTGCTAGTAAAAAAAAAAAATGGAAATCTGAGTCGAAATCGTTTGCTCAGGTGCTTTATAACCTTAAAGTTTGCAGTAATGTCTTCAAAACAAATATTGATATGGCAATGTTTAAACAAAAATAAATCAAAGGCCATAAGTAAATGTATTGTTCACCTGAAAATGGTATTGTCATGCAACACTTCAGTCCCCTGGATAGAATCAATATTGATTTTATTGATACCTATGGTATCGTTTTATTTTAATTTGCCAGAGTCGGTAAAAAGAAATTGAGTTATCAGTGCAATTAGATCTCAAGACAAAGGCATGTTTTTTATTCTATTTATAAAACGCAAAGTGTTTTACCGATTGATTTATTGTTCTTACGGTCGTGGATGGGAATCTGAAGAAAAAAAACAAAACACGAACGCACATAAATGCACACACAATCGACACAATCGTACACTGAGGATCACTGTCATTATAGCAGCCACCACAAAGATATATTGAGTTATTATAAACTGGGACACGGGTAATAAGGTGATAGATAAAAAAGAATATCTTGGAGTTTGAAAAGAATTTTTGTAAAGGTTGACAATTGGTCACTAAGAGCGTTCTTAATTAAATTGATTCGTTTGAACTCAAAAGTCAGTTCAAGAAACCTCTTCATGCAACGACGATGATTAGACTCCGTGGGTGGCTTGAGTATTACTTTATTTTTATTCCATGTCTCATTATTGCCATCTGCCAGGACAATCTTTGTGATACTCTTGGAAGGCTCTTTGGTTCCATATTCAAGAATATCAGACCATTCAGACTGTCATTGTCAAGCGTATCAATGTTCAGTATTGCCACATGCAAAGTTGCTTTTATAGAAACCTGCTGTTGTTTGAAAAAGAACTGAGTCCAAAAAAATACCAAATTGGTCAATTTTTGCTACATATGTATGTGTGATACCTCCTTCATTTGATGATTCCTTGGTTTTTAATTGTTCTTTAAAGACAGTTGTAAGGTGCGTCTACTAAGTTTAAGCCCAAAGAAGCGTTCAGTATGGTGAGAAAAGAAAAGATGACGAAAGTCTGCGGGTCTGTGTCATTACTCACTAATAATCTGTAGAGTTTAAGTTTTATCCAATTATGGGGTCGTTAATATATTATCAGAATATGTAACAATCATGTACGTTTCAGTTTTATTTTCACACCATGCCAAATATATTGAACTAAGAAGTTATACCACCATATTGATTTAGGGAAAATTGTTATTTCGTTGATTAATTTAAGATTTGAAAATTGCTGACATTATACGATGAAGACATATGGTGGTTTTAATATATTATTTTGAAAAAAAAATAATAGGGATTTCTTTTACTTACATTGGTATCAAATTGATGCATATGTAGAAGTGTTATTAATTACTTTTTTATCAATTTGTGGTGGGGGGGTCCTGGATAAATAAAACTGCAATGAACTATTTGCCTGTGACAGAGGCACGCATGGGCTTTTTGTATGCTCTTTTGCTTCTACTGGAATCTTCACAATTATCATGCAAAGACCGATGAACACAGGGAAACGACAGTTAATGTCTAGATTCATATTCACTTGTCTCCAGTGTCAATTGAAATTACTCTTGCTACGATATGCTAGTGTTGTCCAAGTACTTGATTTACAAAAGAATGGATGTTGATCGTTTTCTCTATTGTTCCTTTACATTGATTTTCCTGTCTCCATATCAGAATTCGTGCTAATTTAAATAATGTATCGCAAATCAAACCCGGTGCCGAGTAAGTCTCAACTGCGTTTCAGAAAAGTTCTTTGTACGGCTTAAAGTAGAGTCTTCCTGCGAATTGCTTTAATTAAAAATCATTGATTTAAAAAAAAAAGTTTGCAGTTAAATATCGCTTTATATATATATCATTATGTCAAGAAGAGAAGAATGTCTTTCACATTCCATCCAGATTATGTCAAGGTGAAAGCGAGTCTTGTCTTTGTGTACTTGAAGTCCTAATGCATAACGTCGCCATGATAGACTGCAACCCGCTTCAAGAGGATGATTCCTGCTTCTCATTTTAGTTTGATAACCAAATTATAACTCTGTTACAACCGTGTACATAACTTTATGACTCTGTTACAACCGTCTACATAACGTAGTTTTGGCACACCTTATAACTGTTACAACTGTCTACGTAGCGTATTTGGTGGCACGTTTTTCCAGACTTATTTAACTATTTGAAAATGTTCTGTTGTCAGTGTTCTCATTAATTTGAGAATAAAGGCGTTCGCAAACACTTTGGTGTAGGAATTATCGTTAGTAAAATCTGAAGATTGTTGACTAAAAGCAATGTTCCTGATCAATTATGAACGACCTCAGGTGTAACAAGTGGATGTTTATCCTGTAAATTACACAATGTAACCTTATGTTCGAATTCCCTGGATCAGTTTTGTGACGAGTATGAAATAGTGCAACTACAATGATTTATTTTACGTTATGTAATACTTTTACAAATACGCACAGACACGCATCCACGCACCTGACTATCGAGCGAAAACAACACCTGCCTGCAGCTGATTTGACGTATGTGTTGCTCCTTTTACACGAACCTCAAGACAACAGTCCTTGTCAGCTGAAGGATTGCTACACGCATAAATACCACACACATTCTAATTTACTCGACTAACGACTATATATGATTGATTTGACTCTAATTTCATACTTGTATGATTTTTCTTGGTTCACGTTTATATCATTTATCAGTAAGCTGTCTAAACCGTCGATAGGTATTTCATGCCACGTACCACTGAACATGACCCAAACACCTAATAAACATCACTAGTCCTGTCTCACATAACCAAACACTTGCACATGAGACTACTCTGAGAATGTGTGCTCCACCGACTCCCCATAATCAAACAAATAATCGTTAAATCTAAACAAAGCTACAAATGAGACATAAATACAAATATCACACACACACACACACACACACACAC